>PISX010024701.1:0-27430 GCA_004024625.1 Mellivora capensis | reverse complement strand
ACATGGTAGAATAGGAAGATCTTGAGCTTACTTCATCCCATAGAGGCAGCAACAACATCTATTCAACTAATTCTGAAGGATGACCTGAAGACTGACAGATCTTCCACAGCTAATAGCAAAGAGAAGGCTACACTGAAAAAGGAAGGAGCAGAAATGCAATATGGAACCAAACCCCAGCACAACTACCCACACACAGGAGAGACATCATAAGCACAGAGGAGCAAGGGGATCACAGCCCACACCAAATACCACCAACCCTGCACTGGGAAGGTGAGTATCCATATGTCTGGCTTTCAAAATCAGCAAGGCTTACCTCCAGGAGAGCTGGAGAGCTATAAGAAACTGAGTCTCCACTCTTAAAGAACCAACAAGCCAAACAAAGGCCCAACACACAGTGTGAAAGACAGGGTTCGAGAAGTACCCGGGCTGTACATGGAGATTTATTGACTAATTTTAGGGCATGTGTCAGTGAGGCAGGGATCTGCAGCTTTTTTTCCTGGAAATAAAAGTGCTGGCCAGCACCATTTTTCTTGCCTTTCCTCAGCTTACATAGCCAGAGGCTTTCAGGAGTCAGTTCTAGCACTCTTCAATCTACCTTGCTAGCTAGCACTATATGCCCCACCCCGTCATTCCTTGATGGACCTGCCCTGGGCAGGGGAGAGGTGCAAACCTTCTGCACCAGCACACATGCAGTAGTCACAGTGCCTCATTACTATGCAGATAGCTGGGCTGAGTGCCAGCCTTGCCCACCAGTGAGGCTATGGTGACTGCAGCTAGGCCTCTAAACCAGCAGTCCAGAAAGCAAAACCTAGCCACCAGTGCCCTCACTACTGACTGCAACCAGGCCTCACAGGGCACTTAGAGTTGTCATAGCTCAGCTACAACAGGAGGGCACATGAAGTCCACACAGGGAACACCCCTGAAGTGCTTGGTTCTAGTGACTAGGAATGGTTTACAACAGGTACCTTTCTACACAAAGCCACTACTTTCAAGATCAGGAGACATAACTATGTATTAAGTAGTTAATATATAGACAAATGCAGAATTAGACAAAATAACACAAAGGAATATGCCCTAAATGAAAGACAAAAATCACAGAAAAAGAACAAAACAGAGATAAGCAATATGCCTGATAAAGAGTTCAAAGTCATGGTCATAAAGATACTCACCAGACTTGAAAGAAGAGTGGATGAACTCAAAACTTCAACAGAGATAGAAAATATAAAAATCAGAAGTGAAGAATACAATAGCTGATATGAGCAATACACTAGTGGAATCAATAGACTAGAGGATACAGAAGAATGGATCAGGGATCTGGAAGACAGGGTAATGTGAAGCAACCAGGCTGAACAGGGAAAAGAATAAATAATGACAGAGTAAGACACCTCTGCAACATCACCAGCATAATAACAACATTATTATTCCTTCCCAGAAGGAAAGGAGAGAGATGAAGTCAGCAAAAATTACTTGAAGAAATAACATCTGAAAACTTTCCAAATCTGGGGAAGGAAACAGACATTCAGTTCCAGGAAACAGAGCCCCAAACAAGAAGAACCTAAGGATGTCCACACCAAGACTGATAACAATTAAAATGGCAACAATTAAAGATGAAGAGGGAATCTTAAAAACAAGAGATAAGTAAACAGTTACATACAAGAGGAGCCCCATAAGGCTATCATCTGATTTTTATGCAGAAACTTTACAGTCTAGAGGAGTGGTTGATACACACAAAGTGCTGACAGGACAAAATTAACTACCAAAAACACTGTATTTGGCTTTACAGGAAATGTTAAAGGAAATTCTTTAAGTAGAAAGAAAAGGCCATAACTAGAAGAAAATTATGAAAGGAAAACCTTTTGCTAGGAAAAGTAAACATAGTAAAGGTAGTACATCAATCACAAAGCCAGTAAGGATATTAAAACATTAAAGTAGTAAGATTAAATATATGCAAAAATTAGTCAAGGGATACATAAAATAAGATATAGAATCATATATATAAAGTATGGAGGGAGTAAAAATTCCATGCTTTTAAAACATGTTTGAGCTTAAGTGACCATCAACCCAATATAGACTGCTGTACACATATAGGATGCTACATACGAACCCAGTGGTAACCAAAAGCCTATAGTATGTAAAGAGCAAGGAATCTAAGCATAACACTCAAGAAAGCCATCAAACCATAAGAGAGGAGAGCAAAAGAAGAAAGGAACAGGAAAAAAAAAAAGTTAAAAAAATGACAATGAACACACCAATAATTAAATGTAAATGGACTAAATGGTTCAATCAAAAGACACAGAATGGATAAAAAGTCCAAGACCCAAAGACCCATCTATGTGCTACCTACAATACACTCACTTTAGACCCAAAGACATATAAAGATTAAAATGAAGATATAGAAAAAAGTTACCTCATGTAAATGGAAGCAAAAAAAAACCCCAAAAGAACAACAAAACAAACCCTACAGCTGGGGTATCAATATTCAGATAAAATAGACTTTAAAACAAAGACTGTCACAAGAGAAAAAAGGTCCTTACATATTGATACAGGGATCAATCCAAGAAGATTTAACAATTGTAAATATTTATGCACCCAATTTAGGAACACCTAACTATATAAAGCAAATATTAACAAACATAATGGAGAAACTGACTATAATACAATAATAGTAAGGGATGTTAACACACTACATACCCCAGCTGTGGTAGGGCCATCTATATCAGCCCACAGCTAACATACTCAATGATGAAAAACAGAGCTTTTCCTTTAGGATCAGGAACAAGACAAGGATGTCCACTCTTGCCACTTTTATTCAAGGTGCTAGTGGAAGTCCTAACAATTGCAATCAGACAAAAGAAAAGACATCCAAATTGATAAGAAGTTAAACTGTCAATATTTGTAGAGAACAAGATACTATATATACTAAAGACTCCACCAAAACCTGTTAGAATTTATAAATTAATTCAGGGGCACCTAGGTGGCTCAGTCAGTTAAGCATCTGACTCTTTGGCGCAGGTCATGACTTCAGGGTCATGAAATCGAGCCCCACATGAGGCCTGTGACAGGTGTGAAGCCTGCTTAAGATTCTTTCTTGCCCTCTCCTTCTGCCCCTTCCCTCAGCACACTCTCTTTTTCTCTAAAAGGAATCTTTAAAAAAAATAATAAGTTAATTCAGGGAAGTTGTGTAATACAAAATCAAGATACAGAAATATGTTGCATTTCTATACACTAATAATAACAGAAAATGAAGAAACAATTCCCATTTACAATTGCATCAAAATAATCAAATATTGACAAATAAATTTAACCAAGGAGGTGAAGGACCTATCTTCTGAAAACCATAAGACACTGATGACAGAACTCAAAGATGACACAAATACATGGGAAAAATATACCATGCTCATGGATTGGAAGAATATATTCTTAAAAAAAAAAAAAAAAAGATACTTATTTGGCAGAGAGAGACAGAGAGGGAACACAAGCAGGGAGAGTGGGAAAGGAGAAGCAGGCTTGTGGAGCAGAAAGCATGATGTGGGTCTATCCCAGGACCGTAGGATCGTTTGACCTGAGCCAAAGGCAGATGCTTAATGACTGTGACACCCAGGTGCCCCAGAAGAATATATTCTTAAAATGTCTGTAATACCCAAAGCACCCTACTAATTTAATGCACTATCAAAATATCAACAATATTTTTTCAGAACAAAAAAAAATCCAAAAATTTGTCTGAAACAAAAAAGCCCCTAAATAGCCAAAACAATCTTGAAAAAGAAGAACAAAGCTGAAGGTATCACAATCCCAGATTTCAAATTATATTACAAAGCTGTAGTAATTAAAACAGAATGGTATTAGTACAAAAATAGATACATAGATCAATGGAACAGAACTGAGAGCTCAGAAATAAGCCCATGTTTATATGGTCAATTAATCTATATCAAAGGAGGCAAAAATACACAATTAAGGACTGTCTCTTCAATTAATGGTACTGAGAAAACTGGACAACTATATGCAAAATAATGAAACTGAATCACCTTACACAATACACAAAATAAATTCAAAATAGATTAAAGACCTAAGTGTGAGACCTAAAACCATGAAACTAATATAAGAAAACAGACAGTAATCTCTTGGACATCAAACTTAGCAATATTTTTTGGGATCTGTCTCCTCCAAGGAAAACAAAAGCAAAAAAAAACCCCAAAACCAATGAATATAAAATAAAACTGGGCTTACATCAAACTAAAAAGCTTTTGCACAGTGAAGGAAAGCATCAATAAAACAAAAACCAAACCCATGTGCTCCTTCCAGACCACTGCAAGCCACCAGTGTCTCCCTAAAAGGAGTTTTTAAAACATGTCTGTGCCCATATTTTATGGCTGCCACCGAAGGGATGCTCTCTAGATAGCCTGACTCTGAGAGCCAACAGAACTTATATTCATGAGTCCCATAGTACTGTAGGAAACAAACAAACAAACAAAAAAACACAAATTCTTAATGGATGCAGGAACATCCTCTCTAACCTCACCTATGACTATATACCTGGGCCCAGCACAGAGGGAACAGGCAGAACTTCCATTTCTAGCTCTCCCTGGAAGAGGTTTAACTACATACTTTTCCACCTGCCTGCCTGAGTGTCCAGGTTCCAATCAGCCTGCATCTAGGTGTTAACTGTGACCCATCCTTTTAGGATATGGACACGTTTTAGCACACTCTTACTGGGAGTCACTAACAACAGAAGAGGAGGCTTGGACAACCACAAAAGTTGGAGGGACAACTAAGAGTGCAGGCCAGGTTCATCCCTACACAGCACCATTCTGTCAAGACTGGGATAGGTGGCTATTTTATCTAATGTCCAGAAACCAGCAGAGAGAGTCAATGAAAATGAAGAAACAGGGAAATGTGTTGCGAACAAAAGAACAAGATAAATATCCAGAAACAGATTGCAATTAAACAGAGATAAGTGATTTGCCTGAGAGGAGTTTGAAATAATAGTCAAAAAGTTCAGGAAAACAATGCATGAACAAAGTGAGAATTTCAACATAGGAAATATCTTAAAAGTACAAAACAGAAAACTCAGAGCTGAAGACTACAATTCAACTGAAAAAATTTGACAGAAAGTTTTGGCAGGAGACTGAGCAACCAGAAGAAAGGATTCATGAACTTGAAGACAGGCCAGTGGAATTCATCCAATCAAGGTTGGAAAAAAAAAAAAAAAAAAAAAAAGGAACAAAGATAGTTTAAGGGACTTATGGATCACCATCATACAAATTAATATATACATTACAGAGGTCCCAGAAGGAAAGGAGGGAACAAAAGGGGCAGAAAGCTTTTCAAAGACTTAATGGATGAAAATTTCCCTGAGGAAAGAGACAGACAGACATCCAGGTCCATAAAACCAAGTACCAAACAAGTACCAAACAAGATGAATTCAAAGAGATCTATACTGAGACACATTATAATTAAACTATTAGATAGTAAAGACAGAGAGAGACTCTTAAAAGCAGCAAGAGAGGGGCGCCTGGGTGGCTCAGTGGGTTAAGCCTCTGCCTTCGGCTCAGGTCATGATCAGGATCCTGGGATCAAGTCCCGCATCGGGCTCTCTGCTAGGCAGGGAGCCTGCTTCCTCCACTCTCTCTCTCTCTGCCTGCCTCTCTGCCTACTTGTGATCTCTGTCAAATAAATAAATAAAATCTTAAAAAAAAAAAAAAGCAGCAAGAGAAAAGCAAGTTGTTATGCAAGGGAACCCCTTAAGACTATAAGCAGATTTTTTAGCAAACCTAACACCATAAAACTCCTAGAAGAAAATATAGGTGGTAAACTCCTTGGCACCAGTCTTGGTGATGATTTTTTGGGTTTAATACCAAAAGTAAAAGGAAACAAAAGCAAAAAAACAAAGCAAGGGGGAGTGCAAGAAACTGAAAAACATCTACACAGCACAGGTTACCATCAACAAAATGATTAAACAACCTACTAACGGAGAAAATATTGGCAAATCATATATCTGATAAGGGGTTAATGTCCAAAATATATAAAATACTCATGCAACTCGATAACAAATAACCCAACTGCTATTATAAAATGGATGAAGGATCTGAATAGACAACTGTCTAAAGATGTAGAGATAGCCGATAAGTACACAAAAAGATGTCCAATGGCAATAATCATCAGGGAAATACAGATCAAAACCACAGCAGGAATGCATAAGCCTGTGATCATACATGGAAGAGAGTAATGGCAAATGAAGCTGGAAAGACATTCTGGGCTCAGTCATGGAAGGAGTAAGAATGAAATATCACCTCATACCTAGTAGAATGGCTACTATCAAAAACTATACTGGAATTAATATTAAAAACTTAATAAAAAAAAGACAGGATTAAAAAGTATTGGTGAGGATGTGCAGAAAGGGGAACTTTTAGGCACTCCTGGTGGGAATGTAAATTGATACAGCCACTGTGAACAAACGTAGAGGGGTTCCTCAAAAAATTAGAAATAGGACTACCAGTCAATGTAGCAATTCCAGTTTTGGATATTTACCGGAAGGAAACAAAAACACTAGCTCCTAAGTGGTATCTGGTCCCCATGATCACTGCATTATTTACAATAGCCAAAACATGAAAACAACCTAAGCGTCCATCAATGGATGAATGGATACAGAGAATCTCTCTGTCTCACTCATCCACACACAGTGAGAGTGAGAGAGAGAGAGAGAGAGAGAGAGCTTATCCAGCCATAAAAGGAGAAAATCTTGCAATTTGTGACAACACAGATGGAACTTGAGGTCGTTGTGGTCAATAAGTCAGATAGAGAAAAACAAATACCATACGATCTCATAGGTGGAATCTAAAAAACAAAGAAAAGAAAGCAAAGGAAACTACAGACACAGAACAGAGACTGGTTGTTGCCAGAGATGGTGGAGAGTGGGACGGATGAAATGGGTGAAGGTGGTTAGAAGGTACAAACTTCCATTAATAGACAAGTAAGCCTGGGGATACAACGCACAGCATGGTAACTATAATACTACTGTGTTGTATGTTTAGAAGTTGCTACAAGAAGGGCGCCTGGGTGGCTCAGTTGGTTAAGTGTGTGTCTTCGATCCCAAGGTTCTGATGATGATGATCCCAATGTTCTGCCATCGAGCCCCACATCATGCTCCCTGCTCAGTGGGGAGTCTGCTTCTCCCTCCTCCCTCTGCCTCCTCCCCTGCTCATGCTCTCACGTACTCTCTAATAAATAAAATCTTAAAAAAAGAAAAAAAGGTGCTACAAGAGTAGATCTTAAAAGTTCTCAGCACAAGAAAAGAATTTGTAACCCTGTGTGGTGATGGATGTTAAACTAGACTTCCTATAATGATCATTTCACAATATATGCAAATATTATGTAGAGCTGAAACTAAAAAATGTTATATACCAACTATAGCTCAATTAAAAAAAAAAAATTCCACCCTAGATTAAGATTGTCTGCAACAAATTTGCATACGAAGACCCTAATTCCTCCACTATGAAGCCTCTAATAATTTTCCTTGGCTGTATTTTTCATTTGAGCCCCTTGGTTGGTCTGATGATCTTACCATGTGTTAGACTGTGACCACTATACCTTCAGACCCTTGGCTTCAGGTATAAAGAACTCTTTTTCTTGTTAGTGTTCTTCCTCTAACAAATGATCAGTCCATTAAACTAAATTTTGAAAAGCTACTTGTTTGATAACCCAATCCATTTTTCAAAGATAACAGGGAAAGAAATAATACCTAACTCTGGGATCTGGAAATCGCACACTTTCAGTTCCCTTCCGGTGATTCTTCCTGCTGTGTAGTAGTCCATATTTCCTGTCTTAGTATAAAGCAAATCAATAACCTGAATTTTCCTCTCTTTCTATACTATCTCTATTCTCAGAAGCCAGGGAAGAAATTTATTAGGTGTCTTCACGGAGAAACTTCCCAGTAGTGCTAACACCATTCACAGGAAGAATCAAGTGAGAGGCAGGTGATCAGCAAAACACTTTACCAAGTGGCACAGGGAAGATCAGTAAGAAGAGGAAAGGAAAATGGACATCATTATCACCCATACGACATGGGGAAAAAGAACATTTTAACTATCAAACATATCTAATTGTTAGTGCAAGGACTGCTGGGTGCATTGGGAAGTGATGATAGTTGATTAAGATTTTGAAACAAAGCTCAGTGTTCTCAGAGAAATAAATCTGGATCAAATATCAGAAAAAGGGAAAACCACAAAAGATGGGAAGAGTATAAAGCAGGCAAACACTCTTCTTTCTAGTTCATATTTGCAGGATACAGACATCCATTCCTTCCTAGACTAACTATTGAGGGCACGGGGCTGTGTGCTAAGGGGCTACCCAGATAAATGAAGCTAGATGTGTGTCCTCCAAATGCTCATATCCTAGGAGGGGGAGTAAGAAAAGCGCAAAACTTATTTCTAAAAGGAGAACGCCACCATGCCAAATGAGACAGAGATGAAGAGCTCAAGCTTCTCATAGAAGGGAAAATGAGAGAGGAGAGTTTGAGAAATATGGACAAAATCTGCATGGATGAGAAGGCACTTGGATGGATCTGGAGAGGATGTCAGATGTGAACATGAGGGGAGCGGGAATGGCCGTTCTGGCCCAGAGGCTGGCTGCTGAGCAAAGGCAGGTGGCAGGAAGGCGCAGGCCTGGGAGGGCACGCAGTGGCTGAGGCACGGAAGAGAGTGGAGCAAATAGGTTGGAAAGGTAAGCTGGCCTCGTCGTGGAGGGGCTGGAATGCCAGGCTAAGGATTATAAGTGGAATAATAAATTTGATTTTGGAATCTGGGAAATGTAATAAGCAGCTCCATAAAAAATGGGGTAATGGAAGAGATAGGCAATAGATACATACATGTGGGCAAACACAGAGATTAGATGTGATTTAAAACTTTGGGTTAAAATTTTACATGGAGTAAACAAGTGAGAAAGTGGTGTATTTTGAAAATCTGAACATAAAAAAATTTCAACAGGCATTTGTGCTTTGGAGAGACTAGAGAAAGACACTGAGTAGAAGAGAATGTCTACTACTCAAATGTAAATCAAATTAGCAAAATATCCCAACCGCAATACATTTGGGAAAGAAACAGACAAAATTTAATAATGATATTCTACACCGTAACACTGACATGAGCTCTGTGTAGTAAACAGAAAAGGAACGACCTCCACTGAACAGATGTGAAAACAAATGCTCAGATACTTTCGGTGCCATCACCTGAAATCACAAGGTTATTAAATGTTAGAGCCATGAATCCAACCCATTTTTTCTCATTCTGCTGTCCTTTTCATTAGTCCCATCTGCCCTTGTACACATTTAGTCGGTATGAAGCTCATTCTGTAACTATGCAGTTACTCTTTTATTTTTGGATTTAGAGACTCTTATTTTCTTCCTTTAATTAAAGCAAATATTTTTATCTTCATGTAAATGTAGACTAATTTCCTTTTAGTCCCATGTGGATTGCAGTTTCATTTTCGGCCTGGCAAAGTTTAATACTTTCAGTGTGTCTTAAGCTCAATATTTAAGCTCACTTCCATAACAGAACTGAAGGCTGGTTTTAAAAGTCTGGTCATGGGGCGCCTGGGTGGTTCAGTGGGTTAAAGCCTCTACCCTGGGCTCAGGTCAGGATCTCAGAGTCCTGGGATCGAGCCCCACATTGGGCTCTCTGCTCAGCAGGGAGCCTGCTTCCCTTCCTCTCTGCCTGCCTCTCTGCCTACTTGTGATCTCTGTCAAATAAATAAATAAAATCTTTAAAAAAAAAAAAAGTCTGGACAGAATTCACAGAACTGGGATTGTGAGTAGTCCCCAGGGAGATTCCTTTGGGAGATTCATGCTGTTAGCAGACCGGGTTCCGCTCCCCTACTGCTGGCCCAAGGTCACTCTAGTTATTGTTCCTGCTCTTCTGAAAGGACTGGAACACATGGTGTATAGTCCTTGAAATACAAAATTGGTTTTTCAAAAATTCTGCCTCTCCTTAGGGCTCCTCAGCCTCATGTTTGCCGTTAACCCCATTTCGGCTTCTCCAAGTCTTACCTCATTCATGGAGGTAGATTAGATGGAGAGCCTAAAGCGAGCAACTGCACTAGTTCTTCTAGAATCTGTAGCAACCCTTTAATATTCCTTTCTCACAGCTTCAAGTCCGGCTTTTAGACTCTATACCTAGAGAAACATGAATTAATTCATCTTTTCTGCATTAACCATAGTTCACTTCTAAAATTTTATTTAAATACCATTTTTCTCTTTTCCCCGGTTAAAATTGTTTTTAAGGCCAACTTCGCTGTTTTGTGACATTAAAGATACAGCTAACAATAAAATAGCTCTTCTTCATATATATGCATAGATGTTTTCAATTTTCACATTGATTTTTGCTTCTCAGCTACTTTTCCTCATGAATAATGTTAAATCTTAACTTTGAATTTAAGGACTGATCCTCTCAAAGTATTGCACCACATTCCAAAAAATAAAAGTAAAATTTGACTGCCTTACTAGTGTTAGTGTGCCAAGTTATACAAGTTCTCCATCTTAGGTTTAAATATGTTTAATAAGGACTCTTAGACACTTGGGTGGCAAAGTTGGTTAAATGACCAACTCTTGGTTTCAGCTTGAGTCATGATCTCAGGGTCATGAGATCAAGCCCCATGTAGGGCTCTGTGCTCAGCGTAGAGCCTGCTTAAGACTCTCTCCCTCTGCCCCCCCCCACCACTAATAAATCTTTTTTTTTAAAGTACTCTTAAAATATCAAAATGCAACATTAAGATCCTTTGAAAAATTAGACTAACATGTGAGAGCAGCAATTCAAAGCTCTCTTTCAATTTAAGTACACCATACACTATTTTTTTTTAACACTTAAACTGAGTTGGTTTATAGACAAAGATTTTAAAGTAATGAGGGTAACTAAATCCCAAGTGGTTGTTTTAATTCCAGTTTTTAGCAAAAATCTTTTTTATAGTATTTTCTAAATTACTGGCTAGGGTTAATATAACCTGTGGTTCCATAATTATTGTTTAAAGTAGACTTGGGGTTTTTTTAAAGATTTTATTTATTTATAGACTTGGGTTTTTTAAAACTATTTTATATAGTTGACATTTGTTTGTCACCAGATTCTGATCTACCAGTCCACACACAAATCTTTTTGGCCAGTCTCCGCACCTTTTGCCCACTAGGTGGCAGCATTAGGCTCTAGATGAAAGGAAGGAACCCGAAGCCTTTTTGTTCATTTTTCCGTTTTGTTTCCTATTTCCTCATCACAGAGTCTTGTGCACGTTCTGTGGTTGATGCTCTGAGACAGGCAACCGGCTTCCTTGCAGGAAAAGACCCCTGGAACCAAGGGCAACACAAGAGTACAACAGGCAGGTAGGCAGTATTTCCCTAAGGCATCACGTACCAGACAGCTAACCAGTTTGCCAAGTGTCAAATGAAAACCCTAAACCACAACTTAAACAACTGAAATAATTCCTATATTATTCTTTACATTATTACACTCATGACTATGTCAAACTGAAAAGCCGCCTAAGGGAATTGTGACCAATTTTACCATATTTTACTAAAAGAGGGGAGGAGGGAAATGTCTTTTTTTTTAAGATTTATTTGACAGACACAGCAAGAGAGAGAACACTAGCAGGGGGAGTGGGAGAGGGAGAAGCAGGCTTCCTGCTGAGCAGGGAGCCCAATTCGGGGCTCGATCCCAGGACTCTGGGATCATGACCCGAGCTGAAGGCAGACACTTAACGACTGAGCCATGCAAGTGCCCCAGGAAATGTCTTGTTTTTGATAGATTATAATAAAATATTAGGTGGAGGCATTTAATAAAAACTTAATTGGCTCAAAGTCTTTTCCCTTGAGGTGGACTTCTCCCAACCATCTGACATAGATGTACCTACTTACTGTTACTTGAGAACCTGACATTTCAAACTCCATTTATACATTCTAACTAACGAGATTATGGGGTGTCTGGCTGGCTCAGTGGGTGGAGCGTACAACCTGATCTCAGAGATCTCAGGGTTGTGAGTTCGAGCCCCACACTGGGTGTAGAGATTACTTAAAAAAAAAAACAAGAACAAAAACAAAAAAAAACCCAAACCCACACATGCAAGCTTAGAGGATTATAGAGCCTAGTATAATGCTACTATCATTGCTAAAGTGTTACTATAAATTTTTAACTTCATCTATTTTTTAAGTTTCCTCAAAAAGAAAACATTTAAGAGATGCACTTTTTGAGAATATTAGTAACTATGGCTCAATGGCCATACTCCGTTGTTATAATCAACAAGAGAAATAGGATAGGTAACCCACATTCAATTATTTTCTAATTAGAATGAGATCTATAATTAATTCAACTTATTTTCTTACCATTACATACTTTCAAGATCTCTAAAACACCGAGTGAAAATGCTACCCTCTATTTAGTACAGACTTTTTTTTTTTAATTCGAGTCCAACATTTGTGGATACTCACATGGGCTGCACAACCATCACCACAATCTAATTCCAGAGTACTTTCATCAATCCAAAAAGATGCCTTGTACCTGTTAACAGTTATTCCCCAACTCCTACTTCCCTGACCCCCAGTAACTGTTCACGTTCTCTATGAACTGGTCTATTCTGGACATTTCACACAAACGGGATCATATAATATGTGCCTTTCATGCCTGGCTTATTTCACTTAGCATCATGATTTCAAGGTTCATCCATGTAGTGAAAACGATCAGTATTCCATTCCTTCTACAGCAACAGACCGTTGCACTGTATGGCTATGCCACAGTTTGTGTATTCACTCATCAACTGATTGACCTTTGGGTCCTTTCCCTTTTAGCTATGATGAAAAATGCTGCTATGAAAATTAACATCCAACTTTGTGTATAGACCTAGATTTTCAATTCTCTTGGATATATATGTAGGAGTGAAGTTCTCAGGTCTTATGGTAACCGTGTGTTTAACATTTTGAGGAGTTGCCAAATTTTTCCAAAGCAGCTGCACCACTTTAATTCCCTCCCAGCAGTGTCTGAGGGTACCCATTTCTCCACACTGTTGCCAACGTTTGTTATGGTGCGTTTTTCTTCTATTCTTCAGACTGGATGATCTCAACTGACCTATCTTCCAAACATGTTGATTCTTTCTTCTGCCTGTTCAAATCTGCTATGCTCTAGTAAATCATTTCAGCTATTGTACTTACTCAAATCCAGAACTTCCTCTTGGTCCTTCTCTAATAATTATTGCCAGTTTTACTGATGCTCTTCTTGAGGAGAGAACAGATGGAACTTCTTCTTGTGTCCGTGTTTGCTATGTCATCTATGGCTTGCATTTTTCCATTTAGGCCTATGATACGCTGCAGATTAATTTTCGAGTATGGTCCGAGGCAAGAATCAGGCTTCATGTTTTCGAATATGGATAATCAGTGGTTCTAACAACATTTCTGTTCCTTGCTTATTTAATTCTTTTGGCATTTTGGTCAAAAATCGGTTTACCGGGGCACCTGGGTGTCTCAGTGGGTTAAAGCCTCTGCCTTCGGCTCAGGTCATGATCTCAGGGTCCTGGGATCGAGCCCCGCATCGGGCTCTCTGCTCAGCAGGGAGCCTGCTTCCTCCTCTCTCTGCCTGCCTCTCTGCCTACTTGTGATCTCTGTCAAATAAATAAATAAAATCTATTTAAAAAATCAGTTTACCATTTAAGTATGGGCCTATGCTAGGATTCTATTCTGTTCTAGTGATCTATTGCCTATCATTTTGTCCACACCACACGGCCTGATTGTCATGACTTTATAGTATATCTTGAAGTCATACGGAGGAAGTCCTCAAGCTGTGCTCTTTCGTAAGATTTTAGCTCCTTTGCATTTTAATACAAACTTTAAAAATTTCTCTTTGAGAAAAAGGCCACTGAGTAACTGGTTGGGATAACAATCTATAGATCAGTTTAGAAGGAACCGCGATATTGCCAATATTAAGTCTTCCAATTCACTGACATGGGACAGCTCTCCACTCACAGGCATCTTTCATTTCTCACAGCAATATCTTTAGTTTTCATTGTTCTTACAAATTTTGTTAATTTATTGCTACGTATTTTATGTTTGATGCTATTGTAAATATAAATTTAAAAAATTTAAAAAATATTCTTTTTCAATTGTTTGCTGCTTATACACAAAAACAATTGATTTTTGCATATTGCCCTCTATCTTGTGACTATGCAAAGTTTATTAGTTTAATGATTGCTTTTTAGGGGGATTTTTCACATAAACACTCAAAGAGAGACATTTCTACTTTTCCTTCCCATGTTATGCCCTTTTTTAATTTAATTTTTGAGAGAGAGAGACAGAGAGAGCAAACAAGGTTTGGAGAAGAGAGGCAGAGGGAGACAGAGAATCTTAAGCAGGCCCACACCCAGCGCAGAGCCCGACAGGAGCCCAGTGCAGGGACTCGATCTCACAGCCCTGAGATCATGACCCCAGCCAAAATCAAGAGTCAGATGCTTAACTGACTGAGCCACTCACGTGCCCTCTTATACCCTTTTTAAAAAAAAACCTTAGCTGCACTAAACCTCCCATAAAATGTTTGAAGAGGCATAGTCAAGCTGACAATCTCTTTGTTTCAACTGGAGCATGTATTCCATTTTTATTTAACTATTACTGTCATTCAATTTAGATCTCTTACCTAGCTATTTGTTTCTATTTCACCTGTTTTTTTCCCCCTTTCCTGACATTTTTTAGCTTAATCAATGTTCTTAGAATTCCACTATAACTAAACTACCGACATTTCCCGTGTACTGTTTTGTATTTTTTTTTCTAAATAGTTGCTTTATGAATGACAATGTTTTCCATAACTTATCACAGATGACTCAGGGTTACTGTTCTACTTCATGTAAAATGTAATGTAAAATTTTACTTAAAATGTACGTTTGAATAACCCCACAACTGTACTTTCATTCACTTCATACAGTCGTTTGTACTATTATCAAATACGTTGTATCTATGAACATTATAAACCCCACACTAAAATGTCATAATTTAACTTTTAAATTAAGAGAAAATACACAGTATTTTATTTACCCCACAAATTTACCAGTTGTTTTAACACTGTAGCTCTCAATGAGGAGCACACTACTAGGTAGAGGACAAAGATACTGTTAAATATCTTACAAGCACAGACAGAGAATTACCCAGCCCAGACGGCCAATAGAGCCAAGGCTGAGGAACTCTACCTTAAGAATAATGCACATTGGGACGCCTGGGTGGCTCAGTTGGTTAAGCGGCTGCCTTCGGCTCAGGTCATGATCCCAGCGTCCTGGGATCGAGTCCCACATCGGGCTCCTTGCTCGGCAGGGAGCCTGCTTCTCCCTCTGCCTCTGCCTGCCACTCTGTCTGCCTGTGCTCGCTCTCTCTCTCCCTGACAAATAAATAAATTTAAAAAAAAATAATGCACATTATCTTTATCTGGATACTTTCAAGATACCCTCCTTAGAACTTAAGTTTTCATCATATTAACTGACATGTCTAGGTAAAATATTTTTATTTATCCTGCTTTGCAGGGGTTGTGTCTGTGCCTGTTAGATCTGGAGGTTTTTTAAACCAAATTTAGGAAATTTTTTACCATTATTGTTTTCAAATATTTCATGTCACATTATCTTTTCCCTCTCCTCCTGGGACTGCAATTACCCATATTTTAGACTGCTTCATGTCATCCCTCAGGTCTTCAGGACCTGTTCATGGATTTTCATTATCATTTCTGTTCTCCATATTGAATTATTTTTGTCTTCATGTTAATTGAAACTTTTTTTCCTGTTTTCTCCAATCTCTGCTAAGCCCATCCACCTTTTTGTTTCTTTCCCTGATACTACACTTTTCGGTTGGAGAGTTTCCATACTTCTTTTTTAGTTTATATTGCTTGCTGAAAATCCCTACCTGTTCATTATGACTTTATACTCCTTAGGTCCTTGAACAAATAATAGCTGCTTTAAATAAATCCTTGTGCACTAAGACCAACATCTGGGTCATCTTGGGGTCAGTTTCTGCTTATTGTTTTTCTTAATTGTGGGTCCCGTTTCTTGTTTCTTCAATTATCTAGGAATTTCATATACTGATTAGAGATGATATATCATAAAGACCACAGATGTATAACCTTCCCCTAAAGATTGCTGATTTTTTTTTTAAGATTTTATTTACTTACTTGAGAGAGAATGAGTAAGAGAGCACGAGAAAGGAGAAGGTCAGAGGGAGAAGCAGACTCCCTAAGGAGCTGGGAGCCCGATGCAGGACTCGATCCCGGAAGTCCGGGATCATGACCTGAGCCGAAGGCAGTCGCTCAACCAACTGAGCCACGCAGGCGCCCAAGATTGCTGATTTTTGTTGGAAGGAGGAGATAAATTTGCTGAATTCAAACTCAAACTTCTGTGCAGGGGAGGAACTGAATCCCTTCTCAGTTCATTGGGGACTTGGAATCTCCCTCATAAACATGGTTCAGAGGTCAGACAAGTGTGTCTTGGCCGAGTTGGGGCTCCTTCCTAAGCAACCCCCTTTTTCAGAGAGTTCATGCTTCTTTTCAGCCTTGCTAAGGGTTCTCACCTCTGCTCTGACTGCGGCAGCCAACAAGAACCTGGACTACAGGTGGTGTTAGGCAAAATGAGAAATCTCGTCCATGGCAGTTTCCCTCTTTTAAGGACTAATTCCCCACTTCAGGTTCTGCCTGCTTTTGATCACACCCCAGTACCTTCAAACAGTTGTTTCTCTTTCATATTTAGTCCAATTTTAATAATGTTTACCTACAGGGGGAATAATCTGATATAAGAAATGTTGCCAATATTGGAATACCAGTTAGGATTTTTAAATATAACAGTTTAATTGGAAATAAAATTATATCCCTCTACACCTTGATACATTCATCTCTCCTAATCCTTATGCACAGGGCTGACACAAAAGAAACAAAGGAACGGTTTCTACTAGACAAGACACTACTTCCATGCCTGAAGAAACTTCTCCATGGTATAATGCAAATAATGCAACCTTGGTTATCACAGAAATTGTCTGACAACTGCATGAACTTACAAAGATGATTAAATTCCTTATGCTTTTCTACTTGTGTTATGGAGACAGTCTCACAGGCTTGTTAGAAAGGTTAAATGCTTACATTGCAAAGCATACAGCACATGGTAAAACCAAAACAAAAAATGTCAGGTTCTTTTCCTTAGACCTCTTCCTCCATTCCAGCAGTAGAAATAGTAGGAATCTCTCAAACATGACTGCTCTTTTTCTGGTTACTTTATTTCATTAGTAACATCTAGTTAAGTTCACTTTCTGAGGAGGAAAGAATACAAGACTGAGAACAAATCTCACTTGATGAACACACACGAAGTAGAAGGGACTGTCCAGGGGACGATAAATCCAGGGAAGATGTGCACCTCCACAGTGTCTCTGGGACAGCAAAGGTAGAGGCAGAGGAAGAATGGCAATGTAAAGGGATCTTTATCACAGAATTTCTCCATGTGTACATAGAAAAGGGTTTTTCTGTGGATATAAGTATACAATAAACCACAGTAATCTAATAAGCAAAACTGCTGAGAAAAAAACAACACATTTCAAGAGTGAAATAAATGAAAAGGTAAGGAAAATATTAACTTAAAAAAATTAAATCATACAGGTTGGATGGGCAGATGGCAGAGTGGGAGGACCCTAAGTTTGCCTTGTCACCTGGATACAAATAGATAACATCTGTATCAGCGTAAATAACCTAGGACATGACCTGAAGACTGGCAGAACTCCACAACTAAAGGCAGGAAGAGGTCACAGTGAAGGAGGAGGAAGGGCGAAGACATGGTCTGGAGTAAAACAGACTGTGACTATCCTGGTAGGCAGGGAGCCAATGGTGCAGAGAAAGGCTGAAAACAGACTTTCACACTGGAGCGCTCACAAATGAGGAGGACGATTCTCCATATTATTTGCTTTAGAAATTCAGAAGGCCAAATTTTGTGAGTTCTTAAAATCATCAGGACTTAAGATCTGGAATTTTAAAAATCAGCAAGCTCTAAATAAAATCTTAAAAAAAAAAAAAATCAGCAAGTTCAGCTCTTGGAGAGCCTCGATGGTGTTAAGGAGCAGAGCCCCCACTCTTAAAACCAGACAGGACGACAAAGAGCCCAAACAGATATGGTGTAGAATCAGCAGTTTAAAAATGCTGGGGCAGACAGGAAGGACAGTGATTTCTCATCTCAGAGCATGGCCTGGAGAGATAGGGATCATGGGGAGACCCCTCCAGGAGCAAAGGAGCTGGCAGGCATCATTCCCTCCTCTGCACCCAGCATAAAAAACAGCTATCTGCAGGAACCAGAGCAGTATAGACACTCCTTACCTAACTTGTTTACATCAATCCACGCTCCCCCCCCTTCCCACCCCAACCTTCAGTGGATCCATACTTCCCAGTCATACATCCCTCACTCCTGGCACTGTGGGCCTCTCCCCCAGAAGACCAGGGAACAACTGGACTGAAGGAAAAAGAGGCCACGACTCAATAGTATAGCACATGCAACACACATAGGAGATACTCCCTAAAGCACCAGGTCATAGGCAACAGGGAACACTGCATTGTGGGCACTAAAGGATCTATTCTTCATAGGGCTTTTATTGTTAAGAGCAAAAGAAGTAGCTGACTTTCCTAACGGGGAGAAATAGGCAAAGTCAAACAAAATGAGAAGATAGAGAAAAATGTTCCAAATGAACGAACAGGACCAAACCAAGCAAGAGACCAAAGCAAAACATATATAATGTGCCTGATAGAGAATATAAAGTAATAATCACAAAGATACTCCCTGAACTGGAGAAAAGAGGACATGAGTGAGACCCTTAGCACAGAGATAAAAAAAAGAGCCAATCAGGGACCAAGAACACAAAAAATTAAAAATACATTTGATGGAATAAATAGGCTCGATGAAGCAGAGGAATGAATTAATGACATGGAACACGAGTAATGGAAAGTAACCAAACTGAGCAAAGGAGAGGAAAGAAAATTATGCAAATTGAGAACTGTCATAGGGAACTCAGTGATTTTGTCAAGTGTAATAACATTTGTATTATAGGGATCTCAGAAGGAGAGAGAGATAAGGGGGCAGAAAACTTATTTGAAGAAATAATAGCTGAAAACTTCCCTAATCTGGGGGAGGAAACAGATACCTGGATTCAGGAGGCACAAAGAGCTTCCCTCCAAAATTCAACCCAAGGAGGTCCAAACCAAGAAATAAAGTAATTAAAATGACAAAAAGTAGCAATAAAGAAAAAGTTTTAAAAGCAACAAGAGAAAAGAAAACAGTTACATACAAGGGAAACTCCATAACATTATCAGGATTTTTCAATAGAAACTTTGCAGGACAGAAGAGAGTGATAGGATATATGTAAAGTGCTAAAAAAAAAAATAAAAGTGCAACCAAGAATACTCTCTCCAGCAAGGCTATCATTCTGAATAGAAGGAGAGTAAAGAGTTTCTCATACAAACAAAAACTAAAGGAGTTCATGACCATTAAACCAGTCCTATAAGAAATATTAAAGTTGAAAGACAAACTCTTTGAATGGAAAGGAAAACCATAGAGAGAGTATGAAGAGTAAAAAACACAAAAGCAGTAAAAATAAATTTTATGTGTAAAAATTGGTCAAGGGATTCCTAAAATAAAAGGATGTAAAATATGACACCATATACCTAAAATGTGGGGGGGTCAGGTGTGGGGAGAGGAGTAAAGAATGGTTTTAAACTTAAGCGACCATTGGGACGCCTGGGTGGCTCAGTGGGTTAAGCTGCTGCCTTCGGCTCAGGTCATGATCCTAGGGTCCTGGGATCGAGTCCCACATCCGGCTCCTTGCTCAGCAGGGAGCCTGCTTCTCTCTCCGCCTCTGCCTGCTTGTGTGCTCTCTCTCTCTCGTCCTCTCTGACAAATAAATAAATAAATAAAATCTTTAAACTTAAGCGACCATCAACTTAATAGAAACTGCTATATGCAAAAGATACTATATGCAAACCTAATGGTAACCACAAATCAACAACCAGTAATATATATGCAAAAATAAAGAGAAAGAAATCCAAATATATCTCTAAATAAAGCCAATAAACCATGAGAGCAAGAGAAGAATCACAGAAAACCTATTTTTTAAAATAATCATAAAACTAGTAACAAAATGGCAATAATTACATGTCTATCAATAGTACTTTGAATGTAAATGGACTAAATGCTCCAAACAAAAGACACAAGGTGTCAAAATAGATTAAAAAACAAGACCCATCTATATGCTGTCTACAAGAGACTCATTTCAGACCAAAAGACATCTGCAGATTTAAAGTGAGGAGATGGAGAAATATTTATCATGCAAAACAAAGTTAGGGTAGCAGTGCTTATATCAGAAAAATAGACTTTAAAACAAAGACTGTAACAAGAGACAAAGAAGGATATTGTATAAGAATAAAGGGACGATCCAATAAGAGGATATAACAATTGTACATATTTATGCACCCAACATGGGAGCACCCAAATACATAAAACGGTTAATGACAAACATAAAGGGAACAACTGATAGTAACACAATAATGGTAGGGGACATTAACACTCCATTTGCATTGACAGACCATCCAAAAAGAAAATCAGTAAGGAAACAATTTGTTTTGAATGACTCATTGGACCAGATGGATTTAACAGACATATTCAGAACATTCCATCCTAAAACAGCAGGATATACATTCTTTCAAGCACATATGGAACATTCTCCAGAACAGATCACATATTAGGCCACAAAACAAGTCTCAACAAATTCAAAAAACTGAAGGTATACCATGCATCTTTTCTGACCACAACACTATGCAAGAAATAATCTGGAAAGAGCACAAATACTTGGGAGGTTAAAATAACATGCTATTAAACAATGAATGGGTCAACCAAGAAATTAAAGAAAAATCAATAATTACATGAAAATAGAATGGTTCAAAATCTTTGGGACACAGCAAAAGTGGTTCTAAGAAGAAAGTTTATAGCAACACAGCCCTACCTTAAGAAGCAAGAAAAATCACAAACAACCTTACATTATATCTAAAGAAGCTAGAAAAAGAACAAACCCAAATCCCAGCAAAAGGTAGGAGTAAAGATTAGAGCAGAAATAAATGATACAGAAACTAAAAAAAGCACAGATCAATTAAGTCAGGAGCTTTCCGAAGATCAATAAAATTGATAAACCCTTAGCAAGACCCATGAGAGCAAGAGAACCAAATAAACAAAATTACTAATGAAAGAGGAGAAATAACGGGGCGCCTGGGTGGCTCAGTGGGTTAAGGCCTCTGCTTTCGGCCCGGGTCATGATCCCAGGGTCCTGGGATTGGGCCCCACATCGGGCTCTCTGCTCCGCGGAGAGCCTGCTTCCTCCTCTCTCTCCCTGCCTGCCTCTCTTGCCTACTTGTAATCTCTGTCTGTCAAATAAATAAATAAAATCTTAAAAAACAAAAAAAGAGGAGAAATAACAACCAACACCATAGAAATACAAATAATTCTAAAAGAATATTATGAAAACCTATATGTCAACAAATTGGGCAACTTAGGAGAAACGGATAAATTCCCAGAAACATATATTCTACTAAAACTAGGTTAGGGAAAAATAGAAAATCTGAACAGATCAGGTACTGGTAAGGAGATTGAATCAGTAACCAAAAAACTCCCCAAAAATAAAAGTCCAGGACCAGATGGCTTTACAGGCAAACTCTACTAAACATTTTAATTTTTTTATTTTTATTTTTATTTTTTTTCTACTAAACATTTGAAAAAGAGTTAATATTGATTATTCTCAAACTAGTCCAAAAAAATAGAAGAGGAAGGAAAACTTCTAGATCCTTTTTATGAGGCCAATATCACCCTGATACCAAAATGAGATAGATACCACCAAAAAAAAAAAAAAAAAAAATTAGAGAGAGAATTACAGGCCAGTATCTCTCATGAATATAGATACAAAAATCCTCAACAAAATGTTAGAAAACTGAATCCAATAAAATATATTTAAAAAATCATGACCACAATCAAGTGGAATTTATTCCCAGATGAAAGGGTGGTTCAATATTCATAATTACAGTGATATGTCACATCAGTAAAAGAAAGGATAAAAACCATATGATCATTTCAATAGATGCAGAAAAAGCATTTGACAAAGTACAACATCCATTCATAATAAAAACTTCTCTGCAAAGTAGGTCTAGAGGGAACATATGTCAAGATAATAAAGGCCTTATTTGAAAAACCCACAGCAAATATCACACTTAATGGGGAAAAACACGAGAGCTTTTCCCTTAAGATCAAGAACAAGACAAGTATGTCCACTCTCATCAGTTTTATTCAACATAGAACTGCAAGTCCTCGCCACAGCATTAAGACAACATAAAGAAATAAAAGTCATCTAAATTGGTAAGAAGAAGTAAAACCTTCACTATTTGCAGATGACATGACACTATATATAGAAAACCTTTAAGATTCCACCAAAAAGCTACTAGAACTGATAAATTTAGTAAAGTTGCAGGATATAAAATCGGTGTACAGAAACCTGTTGGATTCCTATACATTAATAATGTATATATATACATTATATACATATATACATATATACGAATATATATAATGTATATACATATATACATATATACATATATAATGTATATATATACATTGTAATGTATATATATTGTAATATATTATAATGTATATATATTGTATATATTGACATTGTAATGTGTATATATACATTATTAATATACAATATAGGAAGCAGCAGAAACTGAAAATAAGAAAACAATCCTATCGGGGTGCCTGCGTGGCTCAGTGGGTTAAAGCCTCTGCCTTCGGCTCAGGTCATGATCCCAGGTTCCTGGGATACAGCCCCGCATCGGGCTCTCTGCTCAGCAGGGAGCCTGCTTCCTTCTCTCTACCTGCCTCTCTGCCTACTTGTGATCTCTGTCTGTCAGATAAATAAATAAAATCTTTTAAAAAAAAATAAAACAATCCTATTTACAATGGCACCAAGTACATTAAATATCTAGGAATAAACTTAACCAAAGACCTGAATTCTGAAAACCATAAAATATTGATGAAAGAAACTCAAGATAATACAAAGAAATGGAAAGACATTCCATGCTCAGATAGGAAGAACCAAGACTGTTAAAATGTCCATACTACCCAAACCAATCTACAGGTTTAATCAATCCCTCTTAAATACCAAGAGCACTTTTCACAAAACCAGAACAAACAATCCTAAATTTTTTAGGAACCACAAAGGACCTCAAATAGTCAAAGCAGTCTTGAAAAAGAAAAAACTGGAGGTATCACGATCCAGATTTCAAGTTATATTACAAAGTGGTAGTGATTAAAATAGTATGGTACTGGCATGAAAACAGACACACAGATCAATAGAACAGAAAACCTGAAATAAAACCACAACTAATCTTCAACAGAGGAGGAATATATATACAATGGGAAGAGACAGTCTCTTCAACAAATGGTGATGGGGAGAACCACAGCAACAGGCAAAAGAATGAAACTGGACCACTTTATTTCATCATACACAAAAATAAACTCAAAATGCATTAAAGATCTAAATGTGAGGCCTGAAACCATAAAAATCCTCTAAGAGAGCACAGGCAGTAATCTGACACTGGCCACATCAACATTGTTCTAAATGTCTCCTGAGGCAAGAGAAATAAAAGCAAAATAAATAACTAGGACTACACCAAAATAAAAAGCTTCTGCACAGCAAAGGAAGCAATCAACAAAACTAAAAGGCAACCTACTGAATGGGAGAAGATATTTGCAAATGACATATCTGATAAAGGGTTAGTACCCAAAATACATAAAGAACTGATACAACTCAACACACAACAAAACCAAATAACCCATTTAGAAATGGGAAAAAGACATGAAAAGACATTTCTCCAAAGAAAACATACAGATGGATAACAATACATGTAAAAAGATGTTCAACATCACTTATCATCAGGGAAATGCAAATTTTAACTACATGAGACATCACCTCCCACCTGTCACAATGGCTAAAACAGAAAAACACAAGAAACACCAAGTATTAGCAAGGATATGAAGGAAGCCCTGTGCACTGTTGGTGGGAATGCAAACTGGTACAGACAATCTGGAAAACAGTATGGAGATGCCTCAAAATGTTAAAAATAGAACTACTGTATAATCCAAGAGTTATACAACTGGGTATTTACCCCCCAAATACAAAAGCACTAAGTAAAGGGATACATGCACCCTTATGTCTATTGTAGCATTATTTATAATAGCCAAACTACAAAAGCAGCCCAAACTATGGAAGTGTCCATCAATAGATAAAGAAGATGTAGTATATACATGCAATGGAATATTATTCAGCCATTAAAAAGAACAAAATCTTGCCATTTGAAACAACATGGATAGAGCTAGACTGTATTAAGCTAAGCAACAGAAGTCAAAGAAAAACAAATGCCATATGATCTCACTCATTCCATATGTGGAATTTAAGAAACAAAACAAATGAGCAAAGGGAAAAAGAAAGACAAATGAAGAAACAGACTCCTAACTATAAATAACAAACTGATGGTTACCAGAGCAGGGGCCATGGGGGATGGGGAGTAAAGAGTATGCTTATCATGATAAAATAAAGTGATAAAAAATTAAAAAGCTATATAAAAAGTTAAATTATACATGTTTAAAAATTTTTTGAAAGTTTATTGTGCTTCCTCCTATTTATGAAAGTAAATTTTGCTCCTTATAAAGGAACAAAAAATTAGAATTATACAGGACTATAATTTATAAATTCTTAAAATTAACAATAGATTATGAAATATTTACCATGTGTTTACATAGTGTTTTACTTGATCTTTACTATTTGCATTGTATTTCTGGAATAAATATGGCATAATTTATGTACTCAGTATTAAAAATTATTGGACATTTAGGCTGTTTCTAATTTACAAAACTATCAATTTACAAATTTTACAGATCTCTGATAATTTCCTTGGGTTTTGTCATCTGTAAATATAATTAGCATACAATTAATGTCAATTAATGTCCTCACCTTGATTTCTTAAAATGTGAATTAATAAAGGAACAAAAATGGAGTCTTATGAAACATAGGAGGGAATGCTTTCCAGGTTGTATTAATTCATGATTACTGTTCCTTGGATATAGGTCTGTTGGTACCTAATTACATCATCTTCCAACCTATATTTCTCCATCTTTTCCACAGGTATAAGAGACTTTATTACATATTATTCTAATATCCAGCTGCACCATTCTTACAGAATCTACTTCACCTGTGTTTCTAGTACCCTATCATAAAAGCATAAGGAGGCATCAATTGTTCCAAGTGAATTCTCACAGGTTTTCTTTTCTAAAGGTTATTAGAGAGAGATGAGGCAAACACAGGTGCTCCAAGGAAATCAAAGTGGAAGCACTGCTGCCACAGATAGGGCAGAGCTGAGAAGCAGCTGATGTGCTGAGAAATAAGAAAGAATCAGAACCAGGATAGTTCATTACAAGACTCCCAGGATTATATCATCATATACTGCTAACATGATATATACTCTCAGCTTAAGCCATTGAGAATAACCTGAAGGAGAAAAGGCCAAAGTAAAATTGACATATTTAAGTAATGGTACAATATACCTTTGGAATATAATATTTTTTATGTTAGTGATTGATTGGTTTAAATGTTAGCCTAACAGCGCCCGTCATTATGGTCGTGGGTCTGTAATCAGTAAGCACTGGTGAAGAACAGGGGCATTTCCTTGAGTTCCTTAGTCAGGTGTACATTGGTATAAACCACAAGTCAGCAGTTTTTCTGTAAAGAGCCAGTAAATATTTAATAAATATTTAATCTTATGGGTCATAGGGTCTCTGTTGCAGCTATTCAACTCTACTGTTGTGGCATAATAGCAACATAGACAATATGTAAATGAACGGACATGGCTGTATCCAGTAGGACTTTACTTATAAAACAGGCGGTAGGCTGGATTTGGTCTATAGTTTGTTGACCACTAGTGTAAACGCCAAGAGGTAAATATCTAGCATAAATATCTAGGTAAATATCAATGTCTTGAATATGTCCTAAAATCCCAAACGAGCAAGGAATATTGTGTAGCTGAGTGCAACTTTACTTTCCTATGATATCACAGGAATCACATTTTCATATTCAATGAACTCAATATACAGTTGAACCAATTTTTCTAGATTTCATCAAAACTTGAGGATCACTTACCTGTGCATAATCACCAAAAGGTTGAGAATAAGAAATGCACTTTTCCAATGTGTGTTGTGATTCATTTCCCTGAGAGATTGCATCCAGAATATTGCTTGCAATTCCAGTCTTCTGCAGAGTGGTTTTACTTGCAGGGGCTAAAGCCAAATTCCAATATTTTTAGCTAAAAGTTGTTTTGTTACAAATTATAAACAAAGTACAAAACTCATTAATTCAACATGTTCCCAAACAACACAGATTTTCATTTGCCTGCATATAGCTATAGTTTTTATTCCCCAGGGGGAGGATATACAGTATATGATGCTGTCTTGTTCATTTAAAGCAACTGAACGTGGAAGTTTGCCCAATGGATAATTTTGATGGAAACATTTTTAAGATACATGTCTAATCTCTAAAAGAAGGCAAACAAAATGTAAACTAATCCTTCTTATTAATGCAATAGTTGTAACCATTAATTTTAGACCAGGTAAAAAATGCAGTGGGTATAGGAGAAGCACATTAATGTTTTTCTGGCTCTTTAAAAAAATTACAAATTAATGTCGAGGTACAAGAGGATACTTTATAAAGTACAGAGCATATATATTATTTCATTTCTTTTAACTCTATTCTTTTTTCCCCAGAGGTAACAGTTTAGAATTTATTTTCCCAGATTTACTGTATGTATTTACACATTAAATATGTAGTTCAAAAAAACTATATATATATACATATATATAGTTTTAAACAAACATAAAAGGAATCATTTTAGGCACACATTGGCTTTTTCTACTTAATTTGCTTTAGAGATAATTTCATATTAGTACACGTAGCTCTCCCTCAACTATAACAAAAAGTTGTATTGTATTCCATTTTATGAACTATTTTTTTATTTAACCATTCCCCTATTGAGGAATATTAAGGTACTTTTCAGTTACACTATCGACAACCAACATTGTAGTGAATATCCTAGTGCTAGAACACACCACATTTGTGATTTTCTCTTAAAACTATATTTAATAACATCCGCAAATCAATCAATGTGATACAACACATTAATAAAAGAAAGAACAAGAACCACATGATACTCTCAATAGATGCTGAAAAAGCATTTGACAAAGTACAGCATCCCTTCCTGATCAAAACTCTTCAAAGTGTTGGGATAGAGGGCACATACCTCAATATTATCAAAGCCATCTATGAAAAACCCAC
>PISX010024700.1:5272-27512 GCA_004024625.1 Mellivora capensis | reverse complement strand
CCAGACCACCCACGTCTTCCCCGCCTCTGGCCGCGCTCCGAGCTCACCCAGCCTGCGACCGGTTCAAGGTAACCCCGAGCTGAGAGCTCACTCCTCGGCTCTGTCTCTGTAGCCGGCTTCCCGCTCCGATACCTGCTAGCTCTGCGACACTCAGACACCCCCGATCCTTCTGTGACCCTGCGGGATCTGGGGCCACGCTAACCCCGCGTGGGCTTCACCCCGATTTAGCCTCTGGAGCGATGTCCCTCCGTGGAGCAGACTCTTAAAAGTCCCGATTTAGTGCTCCGCTGCTCCGCCGCTTGCCGGGAGCCGGCCCCTCCCCCGCGGTCTATCCTCCCGTCGCTTTCGATTCACTTCTCCGCCAGTCCTACCTTCAGAAAGTGGTCGATTTCCTGTTTCCAGAATTGCTGTTCTTCCTCTCTTCGATCTCCTGTTGGATTTGTAGGTGTTCGCAGTGGTTTGATAAGCTATCTAGCTGATCTCCTGCTGCCTGATGTCGTCTCAGCTGCTACTTCTCCGCCATCTTGCTCCTCCCCAGAAATGTATTTTTAAACAGCTTTATTGATATATAATTCACATGCCGTACAATTCAGTTGTTTTTTTAAAAAGCATATTCATAGATTTGTGCAACTCTTACCAGTATCTAGTACCAAAACGTATTTTCATTTCTATTGGTTATATACCTAGGATTAGAATTGCTGGGTCATATGGTAGCTCTGTGTTTAACATTTTGAGGAACTGTCAAGCTGTTTTCCAAAGTGGCTTCACCGTTTTACAATCCCATCACCAGTGAATGAGAGTTCTAATTTTTCCAGGCCCTTGCCAACACTTGTCTTTTTTTTTTTTCTCATTTTAGTTATAACCATTTTTTTCATTTTAGTTATAACCATTCTAATAATAGGTACGAAGTGGTATCTCCTTGTGGTTTTGCTTTGCATTTCCCTAATGAGTGAAGGTGTTGAGAATCTTTTCATGTGCCCAGTGACCATTCATTCATATATCTTCTTTGGAGAAATGTCTATTGAAATCCTTTGCACATTTCTTTTTCTTTTTAAATTGGATTGTTTGGGGGCACCTGGGTGGCTCAGTGGGTTAAGCCTCTGCCTTTGGCTCAGGTCATGATCTCAGGGCAGGGTTCTGGAATCGAGCCCTGCATGGGGCTCTCTGCTCAGCAGGGAGCCTGCTTCCTCCTCTCTCTCTGCCTGCTTCTCTGTCTACTTGTGATCTCTCTCTCTGTGTCAAATAAATAAATAAAATATTTAAAAAACCCCATAATTTGTAAATTGGATTGTCTTTTTTTTTTTTAAGATTTATTTACCCTAGACAGCCTGCACACACTTGAGTGGGGGAGGGACAGAGGGAGAGAATCTTCAAGCAGACTCCCTGATGGGCACAGAGCCCAAGATGGGGCTCAGTCTGATAACCCATGAGATCATAACCTGAGCAATAATCAAGAGTTGGACACTCAACTGACTAAGCTACCTAGGTGCCTCTGTTTGTCTTTTTAGTATTGAATTGTTAAGGCTCATTTTATATTTCTGACTCTTAAGTCCCTTATCAGATATTTGATTTTCAAGTATTTTCTCCCATTGTGTCTTTTCACTTTCTTGCTTCTTTGAAGCACAAATATATTTATATACATATAAATGCAATATTTATAACATGATGAAATAAGGTGGTTTAGATTTATTGCGTTATATGTGCTTCATTATATCAGATCATTCAACTTGTCATTTAAGGGAATGAACAAGGACATTGACAATTGTCTTTCAGTAATATTCAAAACTATTCCCTCTGTCAGTATGGAAAGTAATTTTAGGAAGCCAAAAAAGAACAAACTGCAAAAAGTAAAGCATAATGTCCTTTAGCATGTGTCACACCTTCCTCCTATTGTCTTTGTATTATCCTAGTTACAAATCAGTAGAGAAATGGTAGGAGTTGGGATGATGAGAAATGAGTAGTTGTTTTCTACTTTTTTTGGCCTAGGCAAGATATGATCTTGAGATATAACAAAAAATAAAGCAAAAAACAGTAATGGACCAACTGGTTCCAGCAAGGATGACAGTGGTTCTACTTTTGTCAAATCACCATCAAAGAAATGCCCTCCCAATTTATTGACATCATAGTGCTACAAGCTATTGTTTTTCTTTGACTTTAGGTATAGTGAGAGTAACCTTTTTACTATAAAACACATATTTAGGTGGGGGCGGATGGGAGATAGGTAGAGAAAATCGAGTGTGTCTTTGTCACAGTCTGAGTGGAGAGGTTGCCCCATAGTAACTGAGCAGGTAGACTACACTGAATATGGAATGGCACACTGAGATGGCTGCAGTCACTTGCCCATATTTTTGATCAGTCTCTCCGAGTAGTCCATTCAAGAGCATTCTTAGTCCCCTTACCACATCTTCAGCTTGGTACTACCAAATTACAGTGGTAATAGTGAAGAAATTTTAGCAACTCAGGAAATGACAGATATTGGCGAGGATGAGAAGAAAGGGGAACTCTCTTACACTATTGGTGGGAATGCAAACTTGTGCAGCCACTCTGGAAAACAGTATGGAGGTTCCTCAAAAAGTTAAAATTAGAACTGCCTTATGACCCAGCAATTACTCTAGTAGGTATTTATCCAAAGGATACAAAAATATTGATCTGAAGGGGCACATGGACCCCCATGTTTATAGCAGCAATGTCCATAATAGCCAAACTGTGGAAAGAGCCCATATATCCATTGATGGATGAATGGATACAGAAGATGTGGTATATTTGCAGTGGAATATTACTCAGTTACCAAAAAGAATGGAATCTTGCCATTTGCAATGATGTGGATGGAACGGGAAGGTATTATGTTAAGTGAAACAAGTCAGTCAGAGGAAGGTATTATGCTAAGTGAAACAAGTCAGTCAGAGGAAGATAAATAACATATGAATTCACTCATGTGGAATTTAAGAACATAGAGGAAAGGAAGGAAAAATAAATAAGATAATAACAAAGAGAGGCAAACCACAAGAGACTCTTGACAGTAGACAAGAGACTCTTGGAGGGGAGGTAGGTGGGGAATGGGATAACTGGGTGATGAGCATTAAGGAAGGCACATGATGTAACGAGCACTGGGTGTTATATGCAGCTCAAGAATCACTAAATTCTACCCCTGAAACTAAAAATACACTGTACGTTAACTATCTTGAATTTAAATTAAAAAAAAAACCTAAAGATGCTTTCTACACACACACACAAAAGGAAAGATGGTTACATCTGGTAAATGATGGGCACAGATGAGCGATTTTTTTTCTTTTTTTGCATTAAGTGTTTGAAATAGAGCACTAAAAGTCTTCTGAGAAGGATGATCACCCCTTCAAGGTTTTCCCCTGGAATTGCCTATCAGAATCAACATGGATTCCTAAGAATTCTCATTATTATGTGAAGAGATGGGGTTTTGTAAAGTAGACTAGTATGTGCTGCAGTGCTTTTAAATTTTTTAAATTTTCATTTTTTATAATACATGAACTAATTCCAGACTACAGATAGCACTTACTTATGGTAACAGTTCCGTAAATTTGCTTCCTGAAGTATAACTATTAAACCTTTTGGAGTAACACTGCAATTGTCTCTTAAGATCTTTTAGATTGGTGTCTTATGACTGGCTTGAAGTCCTTCAGGAACATTCTCTCCTGACTCCTCTCCACACCCAGAAAGATCTTTTGGATCTTCTTAATTTTAATCTTAATCTTGTGCTTTGATCAGAATGATGAGTCAGAGAAATTTTCTAACACTAATACGTTTGGGGAGGTCTCACAACGTAGTCTGAATCTGAAGCCACTTTAACTGTTTGCTCTTCCAGGCTGAAGGACAAATTTGTAATCCTGAGTATGTTGCATAATGGTGACATAATTGAGGGTGTAGGCTTATCCTTTAGAACACTGCCCCTGAGAGAGACTTGTGTTCAGTACATAATGTAAAGATATTTTAATATGGTTGTGAGACTCTTTACTGTCAAATAGCAGGAGTATCTCACTCATTTTGTGTATAATTTGCTTTGTAGCTGATGCTGTCCTTCAGTAGACAACAACTGACGCCTCCGTGTCTGGTTGGTATCGTGGTTACGTATAGCTCAAATACTATTGAATTAAACTTCCATGTGATAATGTGTTTTTCCAGACGAAGGAATCAGCACTCTGTGTCAAGCATTTGACAATTTCAGTGCCATCTAAGATGTGTGTCTAGATTGTGGTGAGGTGAGGTAGTGACTGTTATATTGATTTGTAGTCTAGGGAGATAATTGATAAACTTGGGCCCTCGGGCCTGGGGACAGGAAGTCTATCACTAAAGAAAGATAATAATCCACAGAGAAGTATTCATTGTTGACCAGCTCTGACGGTGAAACATTAAGACATTCGGGCTCTAATTTGAAAGAGTAGTTGAAAAATAATTATTTGACAGATTCTATACCTATTACTCTGCTAGGTACTGTGAAGTTAGAGTAAATAAGACATAATTCCTGATCTTGAGGTACTTTCATATGGAGGAAGATATATAGACAGATCCTTTTTTCATACATTGAGGTAAGGACTTTACTCTTTTTTTCTCCCCATTATGGAAGCATACACCAAATACATTTGAAAACTATATCAGCTGCAGTAAAAACTATTTTTATAAAACTCAAGAATAAAATAATTGCAGAATTCAGGATAATGATGACTTCGAGGGAAGCAGGAAGATGGGAATTCAGGAAGGGCCTATGTGTAATTTGATTGGGACTAGGAATATTCTAATTCATAAATTGGATGATGGGTTCATAGGTATATATTTTTTCATTATGCATCATAACTTACATAGTATATATATTCTTTTGTATCTGTCAGTATTACATAATTTTTAAAAATCGAGATATTTAAGTAAACATTTCCAAGTCTTAATTTATTAAAAGCTTAGGATAAGTTGTGGGAGAAAAACCAAACTCAGACAATCTACTTCTCTGTCTACTGTCTATTCATCTATCCACCCTTCTATCCATTTTATACTTCAGTTTTTGAAACACAATAAAAATAATCTAGAAGTCTTTTCCCATGACCTGAATGTCCTATTTCCCTGTCCCCCTAAAGTTCCATGTACTCTGTCTAGAACCTATTTTATAGGTCAAAATGATTCGGTCTGGGCTGGCCAGCCAGACATTTAAGTATTCATTACCTGTGTCTGTGTGTGTGTGTGTGTAATGATGTTTGTGCATGGCTTAGCAAGGGATTTTGAAATTTTTGTAGGGTTTTCTATTTGCTGGGTGGTTTTAGAATTGAGGGTCATCAGTAAGAAAAAAAAAACAAAGAAAAATACTATTTCATCTTTCATCTATGTCCCATATTATACAAATGTTCTCTGAAAATAGCACCAATTTTCTGGGAAAGGTCATGACTAAGACTTTTCTCACCCTTTACCCCTACTCTCCAATTCATGTTTCCTTCTTATAACGTGGTCATGTGGTCACCCAAGTCTGGCTTATGAACCGTGTAGAATATTTGTGCAGTTTTGTTTTTTAAGCCCTACACTGTGCACATGATGCACTATTTAATTTGGAATGAGCTCTGAGTTTAGTCACACGTGCTTCTTGTGGTGTTTATCTTGGAATCCACAAGCAGGAGGGAAGTATTTTTGCTTTTTATACATCTGGACATTGTTCCTGGTCCTCCTGTAACTTGGGAATTCTGTGTGGGGCAAAATCCAAAGAACAGTATTAAAAATAACATAGAGTTATAATGACATCTGAGCAAAAACCCTTGAGAATACTCTTCTGATCCCAGCAGAGTTTGATTTTGATGGTGAACTTTCTCAATTGTGTGGTTCACTGTTTGGCTTGAGTAGATTGCTGGAATTACAAGGTTAGCTAACACCTTTGCATGTAGGCTAACGGGCTGCCAGACTTTCTGAAAGTCTACAGCAGATCTGGCTTTCTGGGGGGAAGATTGTGCCTTGGTTTTACATAGGTAAGATAGGTAGAATCAATCCTGCTCTTGTTGCCTCTCCTCTGCCAGTCTCTTGCTCCACAAGCAGCTTAAGAGATCTGTGAGAGTTTTTCCATTGGCTCCCTGACTGCCTCATTCCATCTAACTTCGAACTAAAAAGTTGGTCCGAGATCATCTCAGCCCTTGTGAGGACTGAGGGTGGGGGGAGAGTGTCTAGTAACCTTATCTTTCCCCTAATTACATTTAAGAAGTTGTTGTTTTAAACACGTTTGGACATGGGCTAGCACAGCACCTCCTCCTTTTGGCTGGAGGTCTGCTGGGCTGGAAAATGTGGGAAGGGATGTATGGAAGCTTTACTGCTCTTCGAGTGAGTTTGCATGTAGACAGTATTGCTTTTTGGCCCCAATCTAGTTTTCTTTCATTCCCACATCTCATCTTTTATGCAGCTGCAGAGAGCAGGCTGGGAAAGCAGACTGAAAGCTTCAAACAGATTTGCACTTGAATAAAAGAAAGAGTGATTTCTCTTGTTCAGAGTACAGACCAGTTTGAGGAGAAAGCTATTTGCTTTTTCACTTTCTGAGTAAGGACTGTTTGCTTTTTCCCCTTCAAATGTAATAAAGGGGGGGGGGTAGCTAATAAAGTGGTTGGAACTTGCCGGTTATAATTCATATAGAATTTTCAAATGTGCTTAATAAGGTCTCTCATACAATTATAAAAGAAGTAAATAATTGGAGGGCAAAGGTCAACAGTCTGTTGAGGTTTTAGAATCAGTTGAATAAGAGGTGGTTTGAGCACTGGGATAAGACAACTCAAGTAGGGACTATTTCTCATTGCTGGGTTATTTGGCCTTTCCTTTGGGAATTTTTTTCTTTTTACTTTCGTAATGCATTTTGCAACTTTCAGTTAAAAAATTATCCATCAAAGTTTAAACTTTTAGCAAATAAACACATTCTGGTTTTATGATGGGAATCACAACATAGCAAAGAATGGCTTGACTTCAGCTGGAGAGAGGTTAATAGTAGGAACTCCAAGGGTTGATACCAAGATCATGCTTGTTTAATGTTTTAATGACTCCAGAAGGAAATGGTGAAATCTGCTGATGACACCAAATTGCTTTTGCTGATCCAAACAGGGATTTCTGGGAAGCTTCTTCAGAGTATTTGGAATAGTGGAAGAATTGGGCAATGTGCTGTCAGACACACCAAACTTGAAGTGAAGGTTTACGTGATGTAGCAGGAGTAATATCAATATATTGAAGTCCCAAGGCCTGCCAAGTTTTCTGAGAGGAAGACTATGAAATCCCAATAAAGGATTTGGCTTTGATTCCTCTTGTGAAAGGAAGACTTAGGACAAAAGACATTTTGATATGTAAAAAAATAAAAACCTCCATAGCAGTAGTTGTAATTTTAAAGTGTAGTGATTTAAAAATATAATGTCTGAGTTTCTTTTTCTTTTTTTAATACCAAACTGTTTCCCTTAAAATGGTCACAGAAGATTATATATCCATTCTCTGCATGCTTCTTTTTTTTGGTGGGGGGAAGCTTCTAGTACATTCTTCTAACTATTTTCTATGGTAGCACGTCTTCATTTTGGGGATTATTTTTGATTTTTGATATAGCCATTTGTCATTTAGAATCCAGTGTGATGAATAAGGGTAGTGATCAGATGAAGTAAATTGTAAATGTGAAGTACAAAAACTAATATCTTTATATTACTTCAACAATTTCTGAAATAAGTTACCAGTGAGAAATTGCAAAAAATATTTGTGTAATAGTATTTGAATAACCTTTTTTTAAAATATTTAAATGCACTGCTTTGTTTTTCCCCCCAGGTTTATGGAGGTATAATTGACAGAGTTATATAAATTTAAGATGTGGAATGTAGCAATTTGGTATATGTATACATTGTGAAATGATTACCACAGTCAAGTAACACTCATCTCACATAGTTACTATTTTTGTGTGTGTATTGAAAATGTTCAAGATTTGTTCTCAGTAAATTTTCATGTATACAGTACAGTACTGTTAAATAGAGTCATCACTCTGTACATTAGATCCCTAGAACTTACTCATAACTGAAGATTTGTACCCTCTGACCAGCATTTCTCCATTTTTCCCACCCCAGCCCCTGCTAACTGCATTCTACTTTCTTCTTCTGTGAGTTTGACTTTTTTAGATTCTACATTTAAGTGAGATCATACAGTATTTGCATTTCTCTGTCTGGCTTATTTCACTTAATGGAATGTCCTCCTGGTTTTGTTGTTGCAAATGGAAGGATTTCCTTTAGAATAAGTTCTTGGTTGATTGATTTCACAAATGTCATTTAACTTACTATATCATGTATGTATAATTTATGTATCATATATATATCTTTTATGTATAACTTACATGTCATTTAGATGCTTCTTAAAACATCCATTTCATTACATTTTAAATATATCATGTTAATAAGCAACCTTCTGTTTTTAAAATTTTAGAGATCTGTGACCCCAGATATACTCTTAGAGGGGAAACAGGAGATTGTGTAGTAACTAGAGATTTTTAAAATGCATTTATATTTTATCAGCAAAGCCTACATCTATTTAATGAAAAAAGACTCTTTGGGTAAATATATAAGATAGCAACTGTCACAGGAGCTTTGGGTGGACCATCTCCATGCATCCATCCACCCACCCATCCATCCATCCATCCATTGATTTACTTCAAAAGAACAATGAGTCACAGCTCCTTACCTTAAAATGCTTGGTTTTATTTGCTGGGTGCTGTATACATGTGAAACAAACAGCAGTTAATTGCACCAACATAAGTGGAGAAGTCAATGATCTCAGACATTATCTATGGAAATTTTATTTTGATTAGGTGAGGGTGGGATAGGGATGGTCCTGAATCCTTGCCTTCTTTTCTCCCCCTCAATGGGAATCCTTGAAATAACTTCTGAAAACCCCTGGTACAGAGAATATGTTATCTGGAGGGTCAGGAAAGACTGCATATGAAGCAGTTAGGGAGGTTTACTTAATTTCTTCTTTACTTTTCTGTGGTTATTAAAACAAAATTTAAAATTTCTGTTTACCAATCCGTTGCTTCCCTATTTTGAAAGTCAATATAAACAGAAAATCGCCCACATATTTGAATTTATGACAGAGTTTGCCTTCACAGTTCTCTGTATTTAAACTCTTAAAATAAGAGAAAAGTCAGTAGAACTTATAATTTAAGAGCAGATGGATAGCTCAAGAATAAAATATGTCTTAAACCTCCATGGTCCTAAATGCAGGGCTCCAGACTGGCATGTCAGAGTCACTGGGGGGAACTTGTTATAAAACAATGCTTTCAAATTCTAGCTCAGACATATCAAATCAGAATCTCCACAGTAGGGCCTAGGTATTTTAACAAGTTCTTCTCTATATAAAATGATACTTCCTAAAAATAGATATAAAGTCTAAAGATAGAATGAGGTTAGAATATGTTGAAATAAAGCATGATGTAGCATTTGTCCTATGCAGCTCTCTTTCTCTCTTTTTAAGGATTTTATTTTTATGTAACCTCTACACCCACCATGGGGCTCAAACAAGCCCGAGATCAAAAGGTGCAGCTGACTGGGCCAGCCAGGCATCCCTGTCCTATGCAGTTCTGATGACAGAAGTGTGGCTAATAATTGTTTAAACCCACTGATAGTAATAGAAAGCATGGTATCATGGTTAAGAAGTGGGTTCTGGTGCCAGAATGTCTGGGTTCGAATTATACTTTGGTCACTTACTGGCTGTGTTTCCTTGGGCTAAGTGTTCCCGTGCCTCAATTTCCTTATCTGTATAATGGAGGTGGTACTAATGGCACTTGTCTCAGTGGGGTTTTGTGAGGATTATATGAGATACTGAGTAAAAACCACTTAAAACACTATCTGGCACACAGTAAGCCCTCAATAAAACTCTGCTGTTGTTATTACATGTTTGTTTAAAGCATTTTGCTCCCTGTTGTGATGTTTTTTCTTATGGGTTCAGACCTGCATAAGAAGAAAGTATAAAGAAAGCAGGAAAAGTGATTGCTGAGACACAACAATGTGTGTGTCTAAGTTACAGTGAAGTATATTGTATAAAAATATATAACGGGGAAAAAAGCACAACCTCTTTTGTTTCTTTGCGGTAGGATTTTAAAATAACAGATTCTAGGGATGCCTGGGTAGCTCGGTTGGTTAAAGTGTTTGCTTCAGCTCAGGTCATGATCCCAGGGTTCTGGGACAGAGCCCTACATCGGGCTCCTTGCTCAGCGGGAATCCTGCTTCTCCTTCTGCCTGTTGCTCCCCCTCTCTGACAAATAAATAAATAAATAAATAAAATATTAAAAAAAAACCCCACAGATTCTCAATTTGCTAGTTTGCATTTCTTCAGCACTCATAAAACCAACAAAACTGATGTGATCCTAACAGACACAGTAGATGGCGCTTTAGACTTAGTTTTTAAAGAGCTGAGTACCAGAGAGAAAAAGAAAGCTATAAAGCACATTTTAATGGGCTTTTTTATTTTCTATTTTTTTTTTAACACCACCAAGACAATTTCATGTTAGAGTACGTGCCTCTAAGAAGTAAGGATTTTTTTTTTTTGACAGAGCTGGATAATAATTTTAGCAAAAATAAATCTCCCAGTTGCTATGTTGTGCCAGGTTTGTCACTTGGAAAGTATTAGTTGTGTTTTAAGCCACAAATATATAAGGAACTTATTTTCTTTCAAAACATTGCCTTATTTATGAGAACTTTTTTCCTTCTTTATCCTTGTATTTAATATTTCTGCTCCTAGTTTGTTCCTCCCCCCACCGCCCCGGCCCTTTATTATTATTATTATTACTTTATTTAAAAAATGTAGTTGTAAAATTAATTTGAATCATATCTGTTTATTGTGTTGTCATATTACAAAATTCAGTTATATTTATTCTAATAGGCCTTAAAATATAGGTGTACATTAAGGGATAACTATAGTACTTTCGTTACTACTACACTGTATATTTAATAGTTAAAAATTATTTAATCTCAGGAATAACTCTGTGAGGGTTATTATTCCATTTTCTTAACAAATGAACTGTTTCAGAGATGTTTAGTAACTTGCCAAGCTCACATACTTAGTGGGTGAACAAGAAACTGCTTCAAGAATTTCATCAATGCATTAAAGTTATATTTTTGACCACTTGGTATGTGCTAGTCATGCTAAGCACTAGACATAGTATAGTGACCAAAACTGACCAGGCCCGATTCTTACAAATCTTGTAGATTGTAAGATACTTGATGGAGTCTCTTTGAAATCTACAGGATTGGAAGTAGATCATAAAGATGCAGAGATGTATTTGAGTCACTGTGATTATTGGATAGACCAGGGAGCCTTTTTAACCAAAGAGAAAGATAGAATCATACCTAGCTTGAATGTACTGCTATATTAAAATATTTATTTAGGTAAACTCATAGAAGCAAAGGATGAAGCATGACTTCCCTCTCTAACTCTTAACAGTTAAATCATAAAATCAACACTAAAAATGCAACGCGAGCTGAACTGTTTTCCGGATAAGAATCAGGAAGAGTAAGGAAAACATGAATATATGAATGTCAAAATTTTCCACTGATTAAATGGTATTAAAATATCTAAGCAAGAAAGTGTCAATCAGTAATGTGAGTCTGAGAAAATAATGTAGTTTGTACATAGTAAGACCATGGTAACTTCTAGATGGCTTCACTGTGTCATTTGGTAAGATCTTTTGGTGTATAACCAGGCTAGGGATACCCCCAAATGGCCAAGTACTACCCCTTTCTTCTTGGGACATGTAACATTTTTCTATGAATTGATTTTTCTTCAGAAAGCTTCACTCTGTTATTTTCCCAAATATGATCCTAAGTCCTGGTGTTATAGAAAGATATGTAATTGATAAGGCAACACAGACCAGGAGTTTTTACTTGAGGTAATTGACTAGGCTTCATTAAGTTCATAGAACTCCTTAAATGGTGTAAAATTTTATGTGTTCATTCTTGGAGAACTTTCCTCTGGGAAGAAAGTCCATCTCCCTTCTAAGATTCTCAAAGAATTTTATGACCCTTAGAAAGTTAAGGATTATAATTAGGACTTTACCTAAAGGGGTCTGCTACTTTCTCTCCAGTTCAGGATCATGAAAAGAGAGATATCTTCCCAAACTGGTATCTTGAAGAAGGAGGGGTTCCTCCTTGGTTCTTCTTAGGGACTGCAGTTCAGAGATTCTGAGTGAATTTGGGTCTTGAAGGTGTGTGTTTAACCATGGGGTTTTGGAACTCTCAACTCTTTGTAGATTATACTGATTTGAATCGAGGGATACCTTTTGGGGAACTTGAAAATACTTCTTATCAATTCAACATTTTAGTCAGATAAAACGTTATTTTAGAAAATGGAATAGAGAGGAGAAAAAGTTGTTAGATCTTCCCAGTAAAGAACTGAAGAAATTAATTCCTAAATCTTAAATTTCATCACAGGTTAAAAGAGTTCCTTTAGATTAGACAAAAATCATTGGTGTAAGTCATTTGATAATACAAATTGATTTTATACTTTTTTCTTTTTCTTTTCTTTCTTTCTTTCTTCTTCTTCTTTTTCTTTTGGACACAGGTTTAAGGGGTGGGATGCATATGCTTTTCTCTTCCCTATTGCCTGTCTTGTCCTAACCTTTGCATATACTTTGCTGAGAAGGAGGTAGTTATAACTTAAAATTATAGTTATATATTTCTGGTTAAGCTATTACCTATGGTTCTAGATAGAAGAATCAAGAGGTAAAATTAGATTCCTTAATTTGGTACATTTAAGTACCTTTTTTGATCTAATATTTTTTAATTAAACAGTGAACTTTTAATATTATTTCTGTCAAACATAACAGTAGTAACTACCACATAGGATATTGTGAGGATTAGACTAAATATTAAATGTGGTGTCTAGTGCAATATCTAGAATTTAATAAATGCTTAATAAGTATTAGCTATTGCTATCATTATTATTATCATCATCATTGTTAATAACATGTGTTAGATATCCTGATGACTGAATATACAGCATAAGGAATAGATAGTAAAATCATCCAAACACACAGAGGAATGGGAAGGCCAGATTGATTTGTTTAGAGGAGCAGATTATTCCATGGGTTAGAAAAGAGTTTTCTTCAAGACATGATTAGCTTTCACTTGTAGATTAATAGCAATTTGGATGGCTCTTTTGAAAAATATAGATATGTCATCAAATTGATTTTAAGCTTCAGGAGGGCCAGGACTGTGTTTTATTTACGTTTATTCTTAGTTCTCATTTTAGTGTCTGACCCATGGTTGATGTTCTGTTAAATATATATTTTTAAGACTTTATTTGTCAGAGAGAGAGTGCACACACGTGCACAAGCAGGGGGAGGGGCAGAGGGGGAAGCAGGCTACCCTCTGAGTAAGGAGTCCAATGTGGACCTGATCCCAGGACCTTGGGATCATGACCCGAGCCAAAGGCAGATACTTAACCGACTGAGCTACCCAGGCATCCTGTTCTGTTAAATATTTGTCTTCATCTGTCTATGTTTTCTTTTCTGTTTTTCCTTTAGTTTCCAGAAATAGTTGCTGTTTTCATATGAAGAATTTCTTATGAGAGAGTCACATCAGTAATGTGACTCTTTCAGAATTATTGATTAAAATACAGATTTCTTTTGGAACAGGTCTGTTTTGTTTGAAACAAATCACTTGGGAAACAAGACTTGAGTCAACTTAAGAACATTCAGTTTTAAGATGTTTTTTGTAGAAAGGCAAATATTTGGTCTTAAAACAAAAAACTTAATCTTCATTTGTGTGTTTGTCAGGCAGTCACTAATGTTTAACACTTAAATTACCTTGTGTACTGGTGTATTTATAATAGTGGAATAATCTGCCTAAAAAAGCAATATCTTCAATAAGATATTTAAGAAACACTGTTTACTCTCTTGTTTTAGAGAACTTTACATAGTCCAGCAAAACATTTACAACTATAGGAAACATGATATTTTTCAGAAATGAGTACTGATCATAATGAAGTATGGCCACTATGACAAAGTTATGTAAATAATTGTTCCATCTGTTAAGGAAAATTCTCTGTCTTTTGGAGGTTTATTTATTTATAAATTTTTAAAAAAGATTTTATTTATTTATCTTACAGAGAGATAGAGAGCACAAGTAAGCAGAGCTGTGGGCAGAGGGAGAGAAAGAAGCAGGCTCTCTGCTGAGCAGGGAACCTGATGTGGGGCTTGATTCCAGGACCCTGGAATCATGACCTGAGCCTAAGGCAACCGCTTAACCAACTGAGCCACCCAGGCACTCCTGGAGTTATATTTGGATTAAGTACTTAACTGGACATATAGGTTAGTATTCCTATTGCATACCAGAGTTCAGATATACATAATTATTTATTATAGTCTACAGGAACATTATAGATATGACCTTTTTTGAAAAATGGACTCTCATGAGGCTTGGTTCTAGAATCATCCTAAAATGAATTTAGATTAGGGAACATTTTGAACTTCCCTAGTCATAGAAATGTTATCTCCTTATTTCCTACAAATGGACAGTGATCTTAGGACATCTTCTGGAACAGAGTGGATATAGTATAGATCTCTTGCACTAACTAGGAATTGGTGTCTAGAGATAGATGCTACTCAATGTGTAGTGTTACAGTTTTTTTGTTTTTGTTTTTGTGATAAATTTGCTTACAGTATATGTAGTTACTAGCCTGTGGTTTGGTGCCCATTGAATATACTGTTACTCATTTGGTCTAGAGTTGGATGAGGTCTGTAATAATGGTATCATCGGGTTGTCAAAGGGCTTTTGGTTTTCTTTCTTCTCTGGTAGTGTGCTATTAAGTGAAATTTTCGTGAGCATTTTCAGAAAAATAGAAATGGAAAATTAAGTTATTTGTTAACTAAAATAAAGCAATTACCTTAGCCTTTAAGGTAATAATCACTTTTTTCCCTAAAGCTTATTGTCCTCTTGGTTTAAAAGGTTTGGACAGAGTGGAGTAAGAATGATTAGAGGTTTTGAAATCAGAAAGTTGGAACCTGTCTCATCTTGATCATATGATCACGAGTGTCCCAAAAGAAGGGGCCTTTTTATCAAGGCAAGAGTTCAAGTTTATGTGAATCTGGATATTAAATAATATTTTAACCATGGTAGTATTTTAAAATTTATGTAAATCATAATTGATTTTATTCTTCCCTGTTCATTTGTGAGGTGATCTCTTGTGGCTGCAAAGTTGTTTATGGCTAGCCCTAAAAAACTCATTCTTGTAAGGACCACCTTCTATAGTTTAGTGTTTATTTGCAAAATAAAACACATTTTCCCCCATCTCATTAAAATGATGAAACCATTTTTCTAGCATATGGAAACATTTCTGCACCTCATGATCTTTTGAGCAAATAACCCCATGTGATTTACAAATACTGATAAAAGCAATAGATATTTCCAAATGCTATTAGAGTGGTCAAACTAATATACAGGTATTTAAAATTAGTTCTCCATTGGAATAGATGAAGACCAGGCCAAATAAAGTATTAGTCACTCTTTCTACTGTTTTGATTCCAGAATTTCTTCAATTTTTTTGTACTATAAGTTTTGTTGATACTGTCATACCAGTATCATCACAAAAGAGATAATCGGATATTGCCCAGACCCAAAGTAGAAAATTCTCCCTGGCTTCATTCATAAAGAAAATGATAACTGGAAGTTAAAAAATGTTGTCCAGACTTTTGGAAAGTTTTCAGGAACACTTTACACGGTGAGAATTTTGGAAGAGTGCAACTTCAGAGCTCTCTAAGGATTCTAAAAGCAAAAACCAAAAAACAACAAAAACAAAAAACTTTTTATTATTTTTAAGTACAAAATTATTTCTGTACAAGATGTTCTTTGGCATTTTGAACTGAGCGTCTGTAAGTACGTCAGCTGTTTTGTGAGACTCCATTTATTCAGCACATACTCTAGTCCCAACTACTGAGGTGTTGTTTTTGTCCTCAGAGAATTTACTCTTTAGTTAGGTAGAGAGCATAAATATACAAACATCTCGAGAACAAAGCAGAATGAACTGTCTGAGAGGACTCTGTGGACAAGCCAGATCTTATCCTTTTGTCAAGATGAACGCCTCGTGAAAGAGGCATGTGGATCCGACACTGTAGTACATGTGGAATTTGGACAGATGAAGATAGGATTGGGTAAGAGTTAGGCTTTTGGCAAGGACAAAAGTGTGAGCAAAGATGGAGCAGAGGTGGGGATGTGGAGATACTTTGGAACAGGGAGTAGCTGAGGTAGGGTGAAGGATAGCTTTTAAAAGTGGTGGGAGAGAAAATGGGAAATGAAGGCTGGATCCAGGTCATGAAAGGTTTTAAAAGCTAACTGAAGATTTTGAACTTTATTTTCTACACAGTGCAGCAACAGGAGAGGACCCAGTAGCTGTGCTTTAGGATGATTAACTGGAAGGATGCAATGGAGGAGGGAGAAACTGGAACTAAGAAGTGAATTTAGGGGACCTTGCAGAGGCCCAGGTGCAGTATAACAAGGGCCTGACGTAAGGTGTGGCAGTGGGAATGGAAAAGAAAGGAGGAAACAACTGGTAGGCAGAATCAGCAGAACTAAGCCATGACTGTATGTGGAGAACAAAGAAAAAGAGAGAACTAGAGGAAGATTTTCGTTTGGGTTGCTAGGGCAGTGATGATGCTAGTAACAGAAACAGGAATATGAGGAGGAGCTGGCTTAGGGAGATAAAAAGATTTATAAGTACTTGAGATGAATGTGTAGTAGGGGCACAAAAAAATGGGAACGAGGAGAAAGAAACAGGAAGAGAAGACTGAAGATGAAACCTTAAGAAATACATAGCTTTTGGGGACTGAATGGAGGAAAAGAAGTGAGTAAGAGGGATCAAAGAGGGGGGGAAAAGAAGTCTGTTAAGAGGCCCCCGTTACGCTGTGTGACCCTGTGTTGCCGAGGCTGCTGCAGTCTCTGCTGTGTACTCCCCCAGAAACGAGGCGGTGAATGGCCTTTTTGTCAAAGAAGTGTGCCTCCCCCCCATCCCGGATTTTTGGGAAATCAATTACAGGAGCCCTCTAACTTGAGTTAACTCCGTTGTTCTGGCCATGTAAACATCACAGAAGCTCTTAGGGCCGCTAATCAACAGAACAGTCCGAACAGTCAGAGGCTTACAGTCTCATTGCCAAGGTTATATTATTCCTGAGCTCACCCGATAGGTCAGAGTCTGTGGGCTTATTTCCCCGTGGGGACAGACCCCCTGAGTCTGTTGCTTCTTTTTCTGGGTCTTACGAGAGAGCCAAATGATGGTAGGCATTTTGTAGGTATAGATACTGGATGTCACGTTTGCTTTCTAGACCAGCATTTGACTTGGAAACAAGAATTGGAAGAATTTTAGTTAAAGTTTAGTCTCTAGTGTCATATGCTCCACAGAGGAGTAAGTAACTGAGGATTAAGAAAAGACCCTTAAGTTTGGTGGTTTTGAGGTCACAGATGGCCATTAGGAAGATAGTTTTACTCTAATGGTATGGGTGGAAAACTTCAGAAAGTTAAACGAAGAAGTACCTTATAAAAAATGAACTTAAAATTCTTATAAACTAGCTGTAGAAGGATCAAGGTAAAAGGAAGGCTTGTTCTTTTCTTCATCTTTTTTTTTTTTTTTTTTAAGTGGGAAAATGAACATATTTGTAGGCATAGGGAAAGGAATCTTCGGAGAAGGAGAGAGAAGGTCCTGCAAAATAGGGCGTTGATTACTGACAGATCTTGGAGTCTCAGAGAAGGAGATCAAGTATATGGGTTGCGATATTGATACTGGGAGAGAATATTTAGAGATAAGAAGAGAAAGAATACAAAAGATGGGTGAAGGTACAGGGGAGCTTCTTGGTAGAGAGGACAAATGCAGGAGGAGAAAAAAAGTAAAGCCATTTGTTAGGGAATGAGGAGAAAGGAGCGGAGAAAAGATGTGGAGTAGCTGTGTAAGAGGTAGTTAAAATGAGATGAGTTGTTGAGTTTCAGTGAGGACATAATGGCGGATAGAGAGTTAATTTAGTTTCTTGCCTGTCTCTAGTAAAATCCTCTTTTTTTTTTTTTTTGCTTAAAAGGACAGAAGAAAATTCCATGAAAGTCTGCTTTCAGAAATGTGAAGAATTTTGTTGTCAGCTAATTCGTGCTGATGCACATATCTTGGATCCAGAAATATAAATGATGATGGTACTCTTACTGTGTACGGCTGGATCACAAAAATGTAATATACACTTAGGACTTGAAGGTACTTTCAAGTAGTATAAGAAAACAGAATCTCTTTAGGGACTGAGAGTTCATTCTAGGAATGTAGCTTGGGATTTAGCCAAGCATATCTTTTCTGTCACTCAGTGGATGGTTTTTCATGACTGCCTCCTCTTGTTTCTGATTTCATCTGTTTCATAGGAAAGATATTTTTCTAGGTTTGGAAATACACCAAATCAAGAAATAGGCTAATGTGTAAAAGATGTTTGACTCAATCCAGGAAGACATTTAATTTTCAGAATTTGTTATGATAAAAATGAAACATTACATATAGATATTGCTTATAGTTCAGAAAGGTGAGGCATCAAATTCTATGTGGCTATCACGGATTGTATTTAATAAACTTGACAAACATCTATGGAGCAAAGTGGAATTGAACCATCTAAGAGGACTGTCTAGATAAGAAGAGATCCCATTCTTTTTTGTCAAGGTGAATGCTTCATGAAGGAGGGGCATGTGAGCTAGACATTGTAGACTTTGGACAGATTATGATGGCATTGGGGTAAGAGTTCAGCTTTTGGCAAAGAAAATAGTGTAAGCAAAGTTGTTGGAGCAGAGGTAGGAGATGGACATATTTAGGAAGCTAATTTCCTTAATTCTTTTTCTGGAAGTAAAGACTTCAGGTCTTGATCCTGTAGAGGACAGTCAGTCCAGATAACACAACATCTTTTTTGTTCTGTTTTACCTTATGGTAGTTGTCTGATTTTTAGTTTTAAACTGGAAAAAAACAAAAGATACACCAAAGTCTTTAAACATGAGCAACTGGTATCATCATTCAGTTAAACACCAAATTTTTTTTTTAAGATTTTTATTTATTTATTTGACAGACAGAGATCACAAGTAGGCAGAGAGGCAGGCAGAGAGAGAGGAGGAAGCAGGCTCCCCGCTGAGCAGAGAGCCCGACATGGGGCTCGATCCCAGGACCCTGAGATCATGACCTGAGCCGAAGGCAGAGGCTTAACCCACTGAGCCACCCAGGTGCCCCAACACAAAATTATTTTTAAATATCTACTATATATAAGAAGATGACAAACAAGATAAAATTCCTGACCTCAAAAAGTATATACTCTGTTAAGAGAAATTTCACTTTGGAAATTTTAATTATTTGAGCAAACTAATTTTAACTAAAAGTTCAACTTGTTAAAAAATATAAGCAAACCAAGTCATGCATAATATTTTATATTCATATTGTGATTCTAGAGCTATACTGTAATATGTTAGTGATAGCCACAAGTGGCTATTAAAATGGATGAAAATTAAATACAATTAAAAATTTAGCTACACTAGCTACATATCAGGTTTAGTAGCCACACCAATGGCTATCATCCTGGACAGCGTAGCTATTTGAATATTCTTATTACTGCAGAAAGCTCTGTTGGGTGGTGCTGCTCTAGAGGTTATGTGATTTCCTTGGTCATTTTCTTTCTTTCTTTTTTTTTTTTTTTAAGATTTATTTATTTTATTTTAGAGAGAAAGAGAGAGTATGTGTGCATGCTGGGGGTGGGCAGGTGGAGAGAGAGCAAGAATTTCAAGCAGACTCCTTGGTGAGCACAGAGCTTGATGTGGGGCTCAGGCTCAGAATGCTAAGATCATGACTTGAGCCAAAATCAAGAGTTGGACGCTTGACTGACTGAGCCACCCAGATTCCCCAGTCATTTCATTTCTTCAACAAACCTTCATTGAATATCTACCGTGTGCCAGAAAAGTCCTAGTTCCTGCCCACATGGACCTTTCAGTCTTGTAAAGGATAGATCTAAGTTAATACTGGGTGAATAAAATAGGATGTGATAAGTACCACAGTAGGAGGAGAAACCCAGGAGGCTGTGAACATATATGGGGAAAAGTACAGAGGCAAGACTCAAGGTTTACTTCTGGGGAAAGGTGAGTAGGTAGTGGTTTTGTTAAAGCTGGAGAGTGTGAGTGGAAGGATGATCCAAGCAGTGTAAAAACACTTGGGTGTAAAAGAACAGGATACATTTCAGGGACTGAAAGTTGTTTACTGTGACTGGAGCCCAGATAATTTGTAAGGTCTTCTAATTTGGAGTCTTTTTATGATGTATTTAAAATACTTAAAAAACAGTCTCCCTTCTATTTTGAATCAAGGGAAAAAGGTCCCTGGTTCCTCCCACTATTTGAGGAGCTTGTATTTGTAGATCCCATAGTTAGAGGTGGAGAAGAAAAGGTGAGAAGAAAGGAAATTGGAGAAAGGAAAAAAGAAATGAAGATGGCCAGAGGAAATTTCAAAGAAATAAGTAACATTTGATTGGGAATGACAATACCATTTATATTACCCTCAGATTCCCTGTCTCTACTCAAAATATTAGATCAGCTATTTCAAAAGTTCTTGTTCCCAAATGTCTAAGTTGGTATCATTAAGTATATCATGTGAGAATATTTTTATAAGGTATTTAAAAATTGAATTTCTGCCCTGATTCAATTCATTAGAAATGACAATAATATAATAATAATACAATAATATAATTTTCTGTGCTATATTTTCCTGAGCTTATGCACTTATAGTATATGCAACCTGGAAGAAATTTAAATGCTATTATTTCATTTTTATAGGCAACAACAAGTAGTCACTATAGTTTAAAACCTAAGGGTTACATGAGGAATCAGAGAGAGAGTAGCATCAGGACACAAAAGAAATGTATCTTTACTTAACCATTGCCAATTCCAGAGATTATTTTATGTATTATACAAAATACATTGCACATAATAAATCTCTCACATTTTGTAAATATTTAGCTGTTGTTGATTTATTTCTGCTCTACTGGCAGTCATCAAGTCTCTGTTCTACATTGTGAAAGTCTGTTTATATGTCTGTGTCGACATCATCTGCTCTAGCATGGAGGCTTCTGGAAGGCAGGGATAATATATGCTTATTTTGCATAATGCTTAACAAAGAGCTCTGTACATTAAACTTTATTTTTATTTGATGATGATGATTTTCTTCATGCATTTCTTCCCTTTTCTGTCTTTAGATTAGCCAAACCTTCTGATAACTATTCATCCAGTAAAACACAGAGAGGTGGAATTAACTGAATGCCTAGTCAGTCTGGGCAGCAGAATGTCTCACACAGCTATATGAGGTTTCATGCCACCACAAAGAGGTGCCCTCTTGTAAAAAGATGAAAAATACAAAGAAGCCACCCACGTTGGTTTTCATGAAGGAAAAATTTGGTGTCTTGTTTTACCACCAAGTGCTTGTCAAATAAACTTCATATGAAATCAAGACTGAATACAGTAAACAGGAAATTTGGATAAAAGCTATAGTGAACAAATATTCCTTTTTATTTTTATCCCTATTCTTATTTGGGACAGACTTCTGGAATAGGGTTGGGGGACTAAATGCAAATTTGATGAAACAGAGCTGGAGCAAAGTGAGTAAGGTCTCAATACTTTTTGAAGATGCTCCAGCTCTTATTTGAGTAAAAACAAATTTTACTAATAGATCCTCCTTCAAAGAGTCTATCTATTTTAACTTGCATCAGTAAATTATAAAACTGGGCACTCAAAGTCATTACATGGGCACGACTATTAAGTTTAGTTTTCTTTGTTAGAATATTCCAGACATTAAAAAGAAACTTCCTAGACTGATAAAATAGCTTTTTAATATTTCCTTGAAAATCATTCTTTCCCACCTTACCTTGACTTTTCTGCCCTTTCTCTAGATTTACCTTGACTTTTTCTATTATATTTCAAGGAAGCTTCAGAGATTACTTGCCATATCTTTTACTTCAGTCACTTTTTCAAATAACTTTTGTTATATTAACTTATTATAAATGACATGTCTTGTATTACTTGATTTCTAGATTCACTTTTATGTTTTATTCTATAACCTACTAAGGTTTACATGTGTAAAGTAGGAATCAATTGCCAATGTTATCAGTTCTCAAATTTAGATTATTATTTTTCAACTTTCACGGTATTCCTGTTTGATTCTCCTTGGTTCCTTTGGTCAGTACTTTTTTTTTTTTTTTTTTTTTAAAGTTTTT
>PISX010024699.1:0-27499 GCA_004024625.1 Mellivora capensis | reverse complement strand
AAGAAAAGACAAAGAAGAAGGAGAGAAGGAAGGGGAGGGGAAGAGGAGGAAGGAGGAAGAGAAGGGGAAGGAGGAGGGGGCGGGGGGGGGAAGAATAAGGAGAAAAGAAGAGACACTGGAGCTTCCTCTCTCTGCCATGTAAGAACAAATCAAGAGGGCAGCCATCTGCAAGACAGGAAGAGGGCCATCACTGAGAAGCACATTTTCTGCCATTTTGATCCTGGACTGCCCAGCCTCTGAAACTGTAATAAATAAATGACAGTTGTATAAGTCAATGGCATTTTGTTATAGCAGGCTGAGCTGACTAGGATGCCCAAATACAGACACAGCTGACAGAATTGAATCCACTGTTAGATAAACCTGAGATTATAGCAAAGATAAGGCTTAAGCTCTAATGAAGAGTCACCATGATTTCAAATCCATAAATATTTGTCCCTGAAGTCACTTATAAATTGCTTAATTTACTTTAATTTGCCTTTTTATTCCTTAATAGGTAGAGCACCCCACACATATACACAGAGAAAGACAGACAGAGATACAGAGAGAATGAAATAATATTACTATATTTTTGAAGAATTTTTTTGTGTGTTTCTTAACATAAGTGTACTACTAGCATATCCAGTGAAATAACCTATCATACTTAATATTTACAGAGTAAACAAAAGAGTTACTGATTTCTATAAACACATATTTTAGGAGGATATTAACAGTATGAGGGAAGTTTCATATTCATAGAGAGCACTTTTGTATATCCTTATAAAGTTCAAAAATCACCAATGCTATTTTCAGTCAGTTCTTTTTACAGACTTGTGTGTGCACTAAAAGTATGACCTATTCATTTCATACTCATTAAGAAATCAATTTTTTAGAGCAAATGTTACAAATGAATATTTAATTTAGTTGCAATTAAGAATGTGTATTTACAGAACATTTCTTATTAATTAACACAAACCAGAATGGCTAAACATAGAAAAGTTTGACCTTCTACTAAACCATTCACTTGGCTCTGCATATTCAAAGGCACCAGAACCTGATCCAACCTGGTCATGTCTTCCTCTGTAAACACATCTCTTCCTAATGAGGTTTTGCTCCCCAGGCAGTATGCAGCAGGTTTAGCTCTTTGCATTTGTTTGCAAAGAGTCAAACAACTAGATCTCTGGTTGATACTGAGGAAGGTTTAATATCCAAAAGCCATTCTAAGAAACTGCTATTACAAAGTGCTTTCCCATTCCTACTCAAAATGAACAAAAATTAGTGGCCTTCCACAAAATTAGATATTTAGTATGAATATAAATACAATACATTTAGATATACACTTGAGTTTAGCCCTAGGAATCACAAATCAGAAGAAAAACTGCATTCTAATTTAACTAGACCTTTATAACGTTTTCTTTCTTTGGACTTTTCTTCTAATTAAAAGCCAAAATTAACATAAAATAGTTGGAAACGATGTTCTTAAAACTTTACTAAGCCATTAGCTAATTTCTGGATGTATTCATTCACTAAAGCTTGGCGAATAAAGAAGCCAGAGCATGCTCCTGGACACTTAAAGAAATCACCTTTGTTCTGCCTGCTCATAATCTCTCCAAAAACAAGACTGTAAGGATATTCTGCCCGTGTTACAGCTCATCAAACAATACTTAAGCTACCAAGTCCCAACCACAGACCATGATGGTTTCACAGTTCACTTCAAACCTTTAGAGATAAAAAACCTGCCACTTAAGTCATGAGCATTGTGTATAATTTTGTTAAAACTGCTGTAATTTTGCTAAATTTAGAGTCATGAAGAAATAAGAAGTAGTTTTATCTGCCATTTATCACCATTTAACAATGTTTTCTGGGATTTAGAAGTTGATATTTGGTCTGTTATACAGGAGCCACATATAAGAGAATTAATAAAGCCATAGTTTTGTTCTTATTAATGTTACACATTAATGTCTTGAAAAGTTGGCAGAGGATCGGTACCTAACACTGTTAGAGCTACTAAATAATTATTCATTGCAGATTTATGCTATAATGTAGTTAAATGACAACAAGATCTTTCCTTAAATGTTAATTGAGAACCTTCTTAATTTATGAAGCTCTATGCTGTTTGTGCAGCATTGAAAGAGACCACTCATATTGCTAAATAAGTTCCTCTGAGTAAATCATGTCTCAGTAATAATCATTTGCAGTGAAGAATAATTTAGGGAACACCATGTCAGAAGGCACTGTGTAGATTGGACAATCTCTAGAAGACTATCTCTTCCAACCTTACAATTATTGAGAAGATACAGTAATATAATCTCTGAGTGGGAGGAAACTTGAATTTCTGCTGCCAATTATTTTTTTATGAGAATCAGTAATGATTTACATCTTTCACTTATCCTAATTATGCAAAGCAAATGCATTTTCAAATATATGAATGAATCACATAAAGAAGAACCTGTTTTGGAAGGTTACATGGGCATTTTGGGATATATGCTTTCTTGGTGGGTACTAAAATTAATCTTTGGGAGAAATAAAGATTTCAATCAAATTTCTGTCTTCGTAGTCTCAAACAGGAACAACAGTTAGTTATTTTCTGTAGGATTTTTGGTTAAAATTAGAGTAGGGAACTCTTTTCTAATGTCATTCATTATATGCTAGAAATTATCTGCCTAGTATGGGATGTGGGGTGTGCGTGTGTGCGTGTGTGTGACATGAAATTACTTAATGAGTAATTCAATTTAATTAATTTAATTTAATTAATTTAAAACTTAATTACTCATTAAGTAACTTCATGTCACACACACGCACACATGCACACCCCACATCCCATTAAAAAAAAGTAATTTGCTCCCAGTTTTGCCTTTATATAGAAGGTGTGATGGTTACACATAGAACAAATGGAACTAAAATTGCATTTCACAACTTACTAGAACATTTTTGTATGGTATTATATTCTGTGGTCTACCAGATTTAAGATAGTTGTATTTCCTTATATTCACATGTTCCTTTGTTAGTAGAAAGACTTTGGGCTTTCATCTGATAGTCTTCAAGTTCCACGTGCTATGTTTCTGTCACATAGCTTTGCATAACAGCAAAGACAGTATGATTCTTCATATTAATCAATATCTAATGGAGGCTAGAAAGGTATTGATGGTATATTAAAACAAGACCTGATTTTCCTTGATTCCAAATTGGTCAATTTTCTGTCTTTTGTGATTATTTTGATGCTCTATTTGAATTGCTCTTGTAATTCCTGGAATTATTCTCAATTCATTATACAGTTTTCCTGCATGTATCAGTATAAAGTGTACTTTCCTCCCTGAAATAAGGTCACATAATAACCCACTGGCTAATTTCAAAGTCCCTTCGTATTTGTTAACCTCAGCACTATCAATGAAACCTTCATATAGTAATACTAATTCTTTTCTTAAAACTATGTTATTGAAGTATTATTGACATATAAAAAGCTGTACATTACATTTAGCATATACATTTAGCATATACAGTTCAATGAGTTTGGGGATGAGGATACATCTGTGATACCATCATCACAACCAGGGTTGTAAACAAATCCATCACCTCCCAAAGTTTCCTATTATTATTGTTATTATTATTATTATTTTTAACATTGTAATTCTTGTGGTAAGAACACATAACATAAGATCTTAGCTAATTTTAAGTATACAATAGAGTATTGTTAGCTATAGGTTCTATGTTATATAGGAGTTCTTTGAATATGAAGGCCTTAAAATTACTTTTGTTAGATTTTAGACAATTTGGGAAATAATTTTTACACTATGTATTTCCCATCATGTATTTTCTGTTTTGTTTCTTAAATTCCACATATGAGTGAAATCATTGTCTTTCTCTGGCTGACTTATTTTGCTTAGCATAATACACTCTAGCTCCATCCACATCATTGCAAATGATAAGATGTCATCCTTTTTGATTGCTGAGTAATATTCCTGTGTGTGTGTGTGTGTGTGTGTGTGTGTGTGCATGCATGCCACATCTTTTCTACATTTATCAGTTGATGGGCATTTGAGCACTTTCCATAGTTTGGCTATTGTTGACAATGCTAGTATAAACGTCAGGGTACATGTTTTTCTTTGAATCTATATTTTTGTATCCTTTGGGTAAGTACTTGGTAATGCAATTCCTGGGTTGTTTGGTAGTTCTATTTTCAGCTATTGAAGAGCCTACATACTGTTTTCCAAAGTGGCTACACCAGTTTGGATTCCCACCAAAAGTACAGGAGGGTTCCTCTTTCTCTGCATCCTTGTCAATACCTGTTGTCACTTGTGTTGTTAATTTTAGCCATTCTCACAGTTGTGAGGTGTTGACTTATTGTAGTTTTGATTTGTATTTCCCTGGTAATGAGTGATGTTGAGAATCTTTTCATGTGTCTGTTGGCCATTTGGATGTCTTCTTTGAAAAAGTGTCTATTCATTTCTTCTGCCCATTTCTTAACTGGATTCCTTGGTTTTGGTGTTGGATTTGATACATTCTTGATAGATTTTTGGATACTAACCCTTTATCAGATATGTCATTCACAAATCTTTTCCCATTCTGAAGGCTGGCTTCTAGTTTTATTGTTAGTTTTATTGATTGCTTCCTTCAACATGCAAAACCTTTTTTATCTGGATGAAGTCCCAATAATTCATTTTTGCTTTTGTTTCTCTTGCCTCTGGAGACATATCTAGCAAGAAGTTGCTATGGCCTTCCTCAAAGAAGTTGTTGCCTGTGTTCTTTGATGGCTTCCTTTCTTACATTTAGGTTTTTCATCCATTCTGAATTTAGTTTTGTGTATTTTGTGAGAAAAAAGTCCAGTTTCATTCTTCTGCATGTTGTTATCCAGCTTTTCCAACACCATTTGTTGAAGGAGGAAGATGAGTTTGTCATCAAAATATATGAATATTAAACAAACATAACCAATCTGTTTTCCTACCTTTGGATATATCAGGGCTTAGGGGTGAATTTTGTTTATTTATTTGGTTGTAGATTTTGTTTGCTATTTAATTATACAGTTTAGTACTTTGGAATGTAATGTGGTCAGGTTGAAGATTCCATAGACAAGATGATGATGGACTGTTTGGTCTGGCTATGTTCAAATAACAAGAGCAACAGTAGCAGCAGTAATAACAATGTCAACTAGCATTATCAAGGGACACTAGTAATGGTGCTGAGTACATCACAAACATTAACATTTAATTCTCCCAGTGTGTTAGATGAATGTACATTATGGTCTAAGTTTCACAGAGGAAGTTATTAAGACAGAAATTAAGGGATATGACCCATGTGACCCTGCAAATGATAGAGCCTCCATCTGAACCAGGACTTACTCTTGCTCTCAAACCTTTATAAAATGTTCTTTCCCATTCAATTTTTAACTTCTGCATTGTCATTTTGTTTTGTAGGATACAAATGTACAGAGTCAAATTTTTTGTTGCATTTAAAAAAACGAATTTAAAAAATGGCAAATATTGCAGAGCAGAAACATGATAACTTTATAAACACCCAGCTATCATATAGTAGCTAAATACTGATTTGATGTTGAAATACTTAGTTTGAATACTTATATAAGACATCTTGAAATTTCTTAGGGTGCTGTTGCTTTTTCTGGAAAGAAATGGTAATGATCTCTACTATATGATGTAAATACAATATTCAACGTGTACTTTAAATGGAAGCTTTTTATAAGTCTGAGAATATGGAATGTCTTTTTTGAATCTAAGCACTGCCTTGTGGTATCTATGTCTTAAATCTAAGACTGATAGTAGATAACTTATTTGACATAATTTCCCTGTCCTTTCTTAGACACGGGCACTTAAGTGATGCTCATGTTGGCCTAGAGATGTGATACAGGTGTTGTTGCCAGAACAGCTAAGTGCTCTGCCATCATGCTCCCTTCTGGGTCTCCTGATCATAGTGGTATGCATTTGAAGGAACCTGTAACAAGTTTTAGTGAAAACCTAGTTAAAACCTTCTTTGATGCATGGAAAAAAGAGATCTTAGGAGAAAAAAAGAACTACTTGCAGCAGATTTGATTAGTGACAGAGTGAAGATGAAACCCTGGCTGTGGCAATCAGTCCAAGGGCTTCTTTCTTTCTTTCTTTCTTTCTTTCTTCCTTTCTTCCTTTCTTCCTTTCTTTCTTTCTTTCTTTCTTTCTTCTTTCTTTCTCTCAACATATAATATTTTATTTGCTCCAGGGGTACAGGTGTGTGAATCATCAAGCTTACACATTTCACAGCACTCACCATAGCACATACCTTCCCAATGGCCATAACTCACCCACCCTATCCCTATCCCCCCAGCCCCCACAAAAATATCTCAGTTTGTTTTGTGAGATTAAGTGTCTCTTATGGTTTATCTACCTCCCGATCCCATTTTGTTTCATTTTTTCCTTCTCTACCCCCCACGAACCTCTGCCCTGCCTCTCAAATTCCTCATATCAGAGAGATCATATGATAATGGACTTTCTCTGATTGATTTATTTCATTCAGCATAATACTCTCTAGTTCCATCCATGTCATCACAAATGGTAAGATTTCATTTCTTTTGATGGTGACATAGTATTTCATTTTATATATATATATATATATATATATATATATATATATATATACCCCACATCATCTTTATCTACTCATCTGTTGATGGACATCTAGGTTCTTTCCATAGTTTGGCTATGGTGGACATTGCTGCTATAATCATCGAGTGCACATGCCCCTTTGGATCACTACATTTGTATCTTTAGGGTAAATACCCAGTCATGTGATTGCTGGGTCATAGGGTAGCTCTATTTTCAACTTTTTGAGGAACCTCGATACTGCTTTCCAGAATGACTACACCAGATTGAATTCTGACCAACAGTGTAGGAGGGCTCCCTTTTCTCTGCATCCTTGACAGCATCTGTCATTTCCACACTTGTTAATTTTAGCCATCTGACTGGTGTGATGTTGTATCTCACTTAGTTTTGATTAGCATTTCCCTGATGCTGAGGACTTTTTCCTGTGTCTGTTGGCCATCTGGATGTCTTCTTTGCAGAACTGTCTGTTCATCTCTTCTGCCCATTTCTTGATAGGATTATTTTTTCTTTGGGCGTTGAGTTTGATATGTTCTTTATAGATTTTGGATACTAGCCCTTTATCTGATATGTCATTTGCAAATATCTTCTCCCATTCTGTCAGTTGTCTTTTGATTTTGTTGACTGTTTCCTTTGCTGTGCAAAAGTTTTTTATCTTGACGAAGTCCCAATAGTTTATTTTTGCCCTTGGTTTCCTTGCCTTTGGCAATGTATCTGGGAAGAAATTGCTGTGGCTGAGGTCAAAGAGGTTTCTGTCTGTATTCTCCTCAAAGATTTTGATGGATTCCTATCTCACATCCATTGTGAGTATCTTTTTGTGTGCGGTGTAAGGAAATGGTCCAGTTTCATTCTTCTGCATGTGGCTGTCCAATTTTCCCTACCTACACCATTTGTTGAAGAGACTGTCTTTTTTCCATTGGACAATCTTTCTTGCTTTGTCAAAAATTAGTTGACCATAGAGTTGGGGGTCCATTACTGGACTCTCTATTCTGTTCCATTGATCTCTATGTCTGTTTTTGTTCCTGTACCATAGTGTCTTGATGATTACAGCTTTGTAATAGAGCTTGAAGTCTGAAATTGTGATGCCACCAACTTTGGTTTTCTTTTTCAACATTCCACTGGCTATTCAGTGTCTTTCCTGGTTCCATATAAATTTTAGGATTATTTGTCCCATTTCTTTAAAAAAGTTGATGGTATTTTGATAGGGATTAAATTAAATGTGTAGCATAGATATTTTCACAATATTTGTTCTTCCAATCCATGAGCAAGGAATGTTTTTCCATTACTTTCTGTCTTCCTCAATTTCTCTCATGAGTACATTATAGTTTTCTGAGTACAGATTCTTTGCCTCTTTGGTTAGGTTTATTCTGAAGTATCTTATGGTTTTGGGTGCAATTATAAATGGGATCAACTCCTTAATTTCTCTTTCTTCTGTCTTGCTGTTGGTGTATAGAAATGCAACTGATTTCTGTGCATTGATTTAATATCCTGACACTTTACTGAATTCCTGTATAAGTTCTAGCAGATTTGGAGTGGAGTCTTTTGGGTTTTCCACATAAAGTATCATATCATCTGCAAAAAGTGAGACTTTGACTTCTTCTTTGCCAATTTGGATGCCTTTAATTTCTTTTTGTTGACTGATTGCTGAGACTAGGTCTTCCAGTACTATGTTGAATAGCAGTGGTGATAGTGGACATCCCTGCCACAGGGAATGCCATTGACCTTAGGGGAAAATTTCTCAGTTTTTCCCCATTGAGAATGATATTCACTGTGGGTTTTTCATAGATGGCTTTGATGATATTGAGGTATGTCCCCACTATTCCTACACTTTGAAGAGTTTTGATTAAGAAAGGATGCTGGGAACGCCTGGGTGGCTCAGTTGGTTAAGCGGCTGCCTTCGGCTCAGGTCATCATCCCAGCATCCTGGGATTGAGTCCCACATCAGGCTCCTTGCTCAGCAGGGAGCCTGCTTCTCCCTCTGCCTCTGCCTGCCACTCTGTCTGCCTATGCTCACTTGCTCTCTCTTCCTCTGTCTCTGACAAATAAATAAATAAAATATTTTTTTAAAAAAAGAAAGGATGCTGTACTTTGTTAAATGCTTTTTCAGCATCTATAGAGAGTATAATATGGTTCTTGTTCTTTCTTTTATTAATGTATTGTATCACATTGATTGATTTGCAGACGCACCAAAGTTGCAGCCCAGGAATAAATCCCACTTGATCGTGGTGAATAATCCTTTTAATGTACTGTTGGATCCTACTGGCTAGTATTTTGGTGAGAATTTTTGCATCTGTGTTCATCAAGGATATTGGTCTGTAATTCTTCTTTTTTATGGGGTCTTTGTCTGGTTTTTGGGATCAAAGTAATACTGGCCTCACAAAACGAGTTTGGAAGTTTTCCTTCCATTTCTATTTTTTGGAACAGTTTCAGGAGACTAGGTATTAATTCTTCTTTAAAGGTTTAGTAGAATTCCCCTGGGAAGCTGACTGGTCTGGGCTCTTAATTGTTGGGAGATTTTTGATGACTGTTTCAATTTCCTTACTGGTTATGGGTCTGTTCAGGTTTTTTATTTCTTCCTGGTTCAGTTTTGGTAGTTTATGTTTCTAGGAATGCATCCATATCTTCCAGATTGTCAAATTTGCTGGTGCATAGTTATTCATAATATGTTCTTATAATTGTTTGTATTTCTTTGGTGGTGTTCATGATCTTTCCTCTTTCATTCATGATTTTATTAATTTGGGTCCTTTCTCTTTTCTTTTTGATAAGCCTGGCCAGGGGTTTATCAATCTTTTTAATTCTTACAAAGAATCAGCTCTTAGTTTTGTTGATTTGTTCTACTGTTTTTTGGTTTCTCCTTTGATCTTTATGATTTCTCTTCTCCTGCTGGGTTTAGGCTTTCTTTGCTGTACTTCCTCCAGCTCCTTTAGGTTAGGGTTAGGTTATATACTTGAGACCTTTCTTGTTTCTTGAGAAAGACTTATACTGCTATATATTTTCCTCTCAGGCCACCTTTGCTGTGTCCCAACGATTTTGAACAGTTGTGTTTTCATTTTCATTTGTTTCCATGAATTTTTTCAAATCTTCTTTAATTTTCTGGTTTACCCATTCATTCTTTAGTAGGATGCTCTTTAGCCTCCATGTATTTGAGTTCTTTCCAAATTTCCTCTTGTGATTGAGTTCCAGTTTCAGAGCATAGTGGTCTGAAAATATTCAGGGAATGATCTTAATCTTTTGGTATCAGTTGAGACATGATTTGTCACTCAGGATGTGATCTGTTCTGGAGAATGTTCCATGTGCACTAGAGAAGAATATGTATTCTGTTGCTTTGGGGTGGAATGTTCTGAATATATCTATAATGTCCATCTGGTACAATGTGCCATCTAAAGCATTTAATTCTTGGTTGATTTTTGCTTAGATGATCTGTCCATTTCAGTGAGGGGGGTGTTAAAGTCCCCTACTATTATTATATTATTATTGATGTGTTTCTCTGATTTTGCTATTAATTGGTTTATATCATTGGCTGCTCCCATGTTAAGGGCTAGGTATTTAAAATTTTTAGACCTTGTTGGACAGATCCTATAAGTATGATATAGTGTCCTTCCTCATCTCTTATTATAGTCTTTATAGTCTTTGGCTTAAAATCTAATTTATCTGATATAAGGATTGTCACCCCAGCTTTCTTTTGATGTCCATTAGCATTGTAAATTGTTTTCTACCCCCTCACTTTAAATCTGGAGGTGTCTTTGGGTCTAAAATGAGTTTCTTGCAGACAGCATATCAATGGGTCTTATGTGTGTGTGTGTGTGTGTGTGTGTGTTTTAATCCATTCTGATATTCTTTGTCTTTTGATAGGGGCATTTAGCCCATTTATGTTCAGGGTAACTATTGAAAGATATGAATTTAGTGCCATTATATTCTTGTAAGATGACTGTTACTCTATATTGTCTCTGTTCCTTTCTGTTCTGTTACTTTTAGGGTCTCTCCTTGCTTAGAGGACCTCTTTCAATATTTCCAATAGGGCTGGTTTGGTGTTTGTAAATTCTTTTAATTTTTGTTTGTCCTGAAAGCTTTTTATCTCTCCTTTTATTTTGAATGATAGCCTTGCTGGATATAGCATTCTTGGCTGCATATTTTTCTCATTTAGTGCTCTGAATAGATCATGCCAGTCTTTCCTGGCCTGCCAGGTCTCTGTGGATAGGTCTGCTGCCAATCTAATATTTCTACCATTGCATGTTACAGACCTCTTGTCCCAAGCTCCTTTCAGGATTTTCTCTTTGTCTCTGAGGCTTATACATTTTACTATGAGAAGACAGGGTGTGTACCTATTTTTGTTGATATTGAGGGGAGTTTCTCTGTGCCTCCTGGATTTTGATGTTTGTTCCCTTTCCCATATTAGGTAAGTTCTCTATTATAATTTGCTCCAATATACCTTATACCCCCCTCTCTCTCTCTCCTTATTCTGGGATCCCAATTATTCTAATATTGTTTCATCTTATGGTATCACTTATCTCTCGAATTCTTCCCTAGTGGTCCAGCAGTTGTATGTCCCTCTTTTGCTCAGCTTCTTTATCCTCCATCATATGGTCTTCTATATCACTAATTCTCCCTCAGACTCATTTATCCTAGCAGTAAAAGATTCCATTTCTGATTGTACATTAATTGATTCTTTTATTTCAGCTTGGTTATATTTTAGTTCTTTTATTTTTCCAGAAACGGATTCTTAATATCTTCCATCCTTTCTGCAAGCCCAGCAAGCACCTTGATAATCATCATTCTGAACTCTAGTTCTGACATATTACTCATGTCCATATTGATTAGGTCCCTAGCCATCAGTACTGTCTCTTATTCTTTTTTTTTTTTTTTGAGGTGAGTTTTTCTGCCTTGTCATTTTATCCAGAGAAGAATAGATGAATGAGAGAACAAAATACTAAAAGGGTGGTAAAGACCCCAGAAACTGTATGCTAACCAAATCAGAAGAGATCCAATCCAATACTGCAGGTGGGGGAGGGGGGAAGAAAGGGGAAAAATGAAAAAAAAAATACATATATATATATATATATATATATATATATATATATATATATGTATATATTTGACTGGTGAATAGAACAGAGCCACACATTTCATTTTGGGTGTATTCTCGTCTTTTAGAAGCAACTATCTCCAACATTTTAAAGAAAGAAAAACTTCTATATTTACAAAAATAAGAGTAAATACAATGGAGGGATGGAATATGACTGTAAAGATGAAAATTAAAAAGATTCTGAAAATGAATTGATAAGATAAGAAGCTGTTTGAAAAAGAGAATAAGAAAAGGAAACAATGTGCTCAGGCTGGAGACTAGAACAAAGCCATGCGGTAGATTTAGGGTATATTTTGATCTATTTGAAGAAATTGTATCTCAAAATTTTAAAGGAAAAAAAACCCTATATGTCTACAGGAAATAAGGTTAAATACAATAATATAATGCAGGGATAAAATATGACTATAACAATGAAAATTTAAAAAGATTTTTTAAAGAAATGTATTGATAAGATAAAATAGTTAAGAAATGTTAAAATAGGAAAGAGGAAAAAAATTAAAAAATAGACTAAGAATAAAATAAAATAAAATAAATTAACTTTGAAAGTCTAAATGATCGTGGAAATAAACCATGAAATCTATGTGTTGCTTTCCCCTACCTCTGGAGTACCACAGTTCTCATTGATCGGTGAACTTGCTGGATGTTCTTGCTGATCTTCTGGGGGAGGGGCCTGTGGCAGTGATTCTCAAATGTCTTTGTCTGAGGCAGAATTACACGGCCCTTACCAGGGGCCAGGGTAAGTAATCTGCTCAGTTTCACTCCTGGTAGCTTTTGTTCCCTGAACACTTTCCATACAGCTTTGGAGGTTGGGAATAAAGATGGCAGCCTCCTAATCTCTGGCCCTGAGAAGCTGAGAGATCAGGGCCCCATTCCTCAGTGCACCTTCAGAGAAAAGCAGTCTATTACTCCCACCTTCCTGGTCTCTGGCCATACTCTGAGCTCACCCAGCCTATGACTGAGTGTTTCTATCTGTGGTGCACTTTCCCATTTGGAGTCTCCAAACCCAGCAGATTCCTGCAGTGTGCTCCTATGCTGCTTTTCTTGGGGAGGAAAGTAAGTCTCCTTGGATCTGCCACTTGTGTCATCTCTGCTCAGAGATCAGTGGTCCAACTGTGACTTGGATCATGGTTTAAGATAATCCCAAGTTGAGAGCCCACTGCATGGCTCTGTCTCTGCACCCAGCTTCCCTTTTCCAATACCTGGGAGCTCTGCCACACTCACACACCCCTGGTCTTTCTGTGAACCTCCAGGCCCTGAGACCACACTGTCCCTGCAAGGGTTTCACACCATGCTTAGTCTCTGGAGCAATGTCCCTCAGTGGAGCAGTCTTCTGGAAGTTCAAATTTTGTGCTCCTCTGCTTTCTAACTTGCTGGTAGCTGGCCCCTCTTTCCATGGTCTATCTTCCCATCACTTTGGATTCACTACTCTGCATGTCTTACCTTCCAGAAATTGGTCAATTTTCTGTTCCTAGAATTTCTGCTCTTCTCTTCTATCTCCTGGTGAGTTTGTAGGTGTTCAAAATTGTTTGATAACTATCTAGTTGAACTCCTGGGACCTGACAATATTTCAGTCTCCTATTCCTCAGCCATCTTGCTTTCTCCCTTGGGCCTAAGGGTTCTTTCTAAATGCCCTCTTCCTGATTGGAGCATTGTCAGTCTCTGCACAAAGAAGACATCAATTGGCCTTTACAAGATAATAATAATGAGTTACTTGACAAGTCTTCTATAGAAGAAAGCAATTATCATGTATGAGTTAAGAAGTGGCTTGGGATTATTGAAAATATCATAGAATCCCTTCTAGGGATTGCCTTGCTTAAATACCACTTATCAATTACTGTGGTAGCATCATTCATTTCTTTTCAAACATTATTCTATAAATATATTCAACAAATCAAGAGTCAGACACTCAACCAACTGAGCCACCCAGGTGCCCTGAGGATTATCATTACATACTAAGACAAGCTCACAACGTTTTATGCATCACTGAAAACCAGATGAAAAACATATAGGACCAGATGCAACCTACATCTTTTTATTATGACAGTGTTAATATCCATGTTTTAAAGAACAAATAGAGCAAAAAAGATATAGTTTTGTGTCCCAATGGGCTTTTTGTTCCCTCTGCTCCTTTCTATGTCACCATTTCACTGTTCTTTAGCACTTTTGCAGGAGGGAGCTAAGTCAGAGAACCTTCATGAAAGCCAGTCATTTAATTTGGCAGCACTTATAAAAGACATGGATTTAAAAGAAGGAGAGCATGGATGTGAAACATACTGTTTGAAATTAGCCTCAGGAATTTAAAGATTTCCATTACATATGCTACTTGTTTCCCTGTAGCCACATGTAACAGAATCTTAGTCTCCATTCCAGTTCATTACTTTTAGACAACTTTGACTATAGCCTGTCAAAAATATCTTATTATTTTGATTGTTTCATGATAGAAAATTCAGATTCAGAAGATGCAAAAATCACCAAGCCCATCTAAGCATTTTAGGATCTCAGAAAACATTTATCTTTCAGTCTCTTTTATAGGCTTTCATCTTTTCAGTGATAGTTCTTTGCACATCTCGGCGACAACTTCTACAGAGTATTAATTCTCCCTAGTTTGTGGTGCAGTCAAAAAAATGCTGTGCTATCCAAATTATGAGTTGGAAACATATCTTAATTTTGCTGATGGTTCCAGCCTGCTATATTTCAAATGGATAACGGTACTGTTTTAAGGTTTCAGTGTTCTGTTTTTGTTTTAATTGAAGCAAATTGACATACAATATGATATTAGTTTCAGGTGTATGACATAGTGATTCCATATTGTATACACTGCAAAATGATCATCACAATAAGTCTAGTTACCATCTGTTACCATACTAAGTTAATACAATGTTCTTGACTATATCCCCTGTGCTATATTTTACATCCCCATCACCATTTGTCTTATATCTGGGAATTTGTACATCATGATCCCCTTCAACTACTTCACACCCCTCCCCCCAAACTTTCTTTTCTATGGGAGCCACCATACTATTCTCTGTACCTATGAGTCTGAGTTTGCTTTTTTTGAAACTTTATACTGTTTTCTGCAATGGCTGCACCAATTTGCATTCCCACCATCAGTGCAGAAGGGTCCCTTTTTCTCCACATCCTCACCAACACGTTAATTTTTGCCTTTTTTTGATACTAGCCATTTTTTTAGACTTTATTTATTTATTTGACAGAGAGAGACACAGTGAGAGAGGGAATACAAGCAGGGGGAGTGGGAGAGGGAGAAGCAGGCTTCCTGCCCAGCAGGGATCCCGATGCAGGGCTCAATCCCAGGATGCTGGGATCATGACCTGAGCTGAAGGCAGAGTCTTAACCCACTGAGCCACCCAGGTGCCTCAATACTAGCCATTTTGACAGGTGTAAAGTAATATCTTACTGTGGTTTTGATTTGCATTTTCCTGATGATTAGTGCTGTTGAGCATCTTTTCATATGCTTTTGGTCATCTGCATGTCTTCTTTAAAAACATGCCTATTAAGATCCTCTGTTCATTTTTAATTGAATTTTGTTTTTGTTACCAGTATTGTGTTGTATGAGTTATTTATATATTTTAGATATTAACCTCTTATCAGATATATGATTTGCAATTTTTTTTTCCTTTCTGTAGACTTTCATTTTGTTAATGGTTTCCTTTTCTGTGCAGAGCCTTTTTAGTTTGATTTAGTTTCATTTGTTCATTTTTGCTTTTGTTTACTTGCCTTTAGAGTCAGATTCAATGTAAACATTGCTAAGGTTGATATTGGGGAGTTTACCACTTGTTTTAGGATTTTATGGTTTAAATCTTATGTTTAAGTTTTTAATATCTTTTGAGTTAATTTTTTATAGGTTGTAAGAAAGTGGTCCAGTTTCATTATTTTGCAAGTACATGTCAGTTTTTCCAACACCATTTTTAAGAGATTGTCTTTTCTTCATTGTTTATTCTTGACTCCTTCATTGTAAATTAATTGACCATATGTGCATGTTTTTTTTTAAGGGGATGGTTTACATTCTGTTCCATTAGTCTATGTGTTTGTTTTTATGCTACTGTTTTGATTACTATAGTTTTGTAATATAGATTCAAATCAGGGAACATAATAACTCTAGTCTTATTCTTCTTTCTTAGATTGTTTAGCTCTTCAAGGCATTTTGTGGTTCCATATAAATTTTAGAATTATTTGTTCTAGTTCTATGAAAAATATCATTGTAATTTGATAGGGATTGCACTGACTCTGTAGATTGCTTTGGGTAGTATGGACATTTTAACTATACTAATTCTCTAATTTGTGAACATGAAGTATCTTTCCATTTATTTGTGTCTTCAATTTCTTTTGTAAATATCTTGGATTTTTCAGTATATAGATTTTTCATCTTGGTTAAATTTACTCATAGGCATTTTATTCTTTTTGATGCAATTGCAAATTGAAGTGTTTTCTTGATTTCTCTTTCTGGTTATTAGTATATAGAAATGCAACATATTTTTGTATATTAATTTTTTTATCCTGGAACTTTACTGAACTTATGTATTAAGTTCTGACAGCTTTTTGGTGGCCTTTAGGGTTTTCTATATCTAGTATTGTGTCATATGAAAATAGTGCCAGTTTTATTTATTTTTTTCAAATTCATATGCCTTTTAATTTCTTTTCTTGGATAACTGCTGTGGCTAGAACTTCCAATAATGTTGTGAATAAAAGTGGGGATTTTTATCTTTTTCTGATCTTAGAGGAAAAGCTTCAGCTTTTTCCCATTATGTATGATGCTGGCTATGGATTTGTCATATGTAGATTTTATTATGTTGAGGAACATCTCCTCTGAACCTACTTTGTTGAAAGCTTTTTCATAAATGGATTTTGAATTTTGTCAAATGCTTTTTCTGAATCTATTGAGTTGATCATATCAACCACCTGTGTCTTTTGATTGAGAAATTAAGGTCATTTAGATTTAAAGTAATTATTTTTTTAAAGTAATTATTGACAGGTATCCACTGATTGACATTTTGTTAATTGTTTTCTGGGTGTTTTTGTAGTTCCTCTCTGTTCTTCCCTTTTCCATTGTGGCTTTCTTTATGGTAATATTTAAATTCCTTTCTTTTTCTTTTGTGTATTTATTATAAGTTTTTGTTTTGTGGTTATCATGAAGTTCACATGTATTATCTTAGGTATAAAAAGTCTATTTTAGGGGCACCTGTGTGGCTCAGTGGGTTAAGCATCTGCCTTCGGCTGAGGTCGTGATCTCAGGGTCCTGGGATCGAGCCCCTCATCAGGATCTCTACTCAGCAGAGAACCTGCTTCGCCTTCCCCCTCTCTGCCTACTTGTGATCCCTCTCTCTCTCTGTCAAATAAATAAATAAATAAATGATCTTTTTAAAAAGTCCATTTTAAGTTGATAACAACTTAAATATGAACACATTCCAAAACTCCATTCAGGGAACATCCCTTGATTGCCTGGATCTGGTGGCCAAGGGGGCTGATATTCCTTGGAAATATACAATAGAGAAGACAGTTCTTGACAGGTCAAAATTTTAGCTAGGCAGTTGGAGAGTGTAGGAGGTGGGGCACACTGATTAACTAGAGAAAGGCAGCAGGAATGGGAAAACAATGTCTGGTCTCAATCAGATTTCAGCAGGCATATCTGAGCAAATTCACAACAATCTTCAGATGTACAAATTGATATTTATTTTCTGCCTTACTAGTGATTTTTTAATTAATATACTACAAAGTTTAAAACCCTATAAGGAAAGAAAAATAAATTTTACTCTGATTCCTCTTCTTCTTAAAACCATTGCAGAATGCAGTAGTTGTCTTTTAAAACTATAACATAATTTTTAGAACCATATTATAGCAAGCTTACCCCAAAACAATATAAAATAATGACTTTTGTAGGAATATTGTGCAATTTTTAAAAATGTTTTGTGGCCTCCTACATAGTTGTATTGTAGCATTAATTGAAAATCTAAATTCAGCTCATTGGTTTTCAATAGAAAGCATAGGGAACTCCTGCTGAGAATATTATAAAAATACTTATTTATTCATTTATTTGTAAATGTATAATATAGAGATGAAAATGGATTTGCTATTAGTAAAATGAGCCATCTTTGACAAATATTTAAAGTGGGGAATAAACTAAAAAAGATGGATTTGACTCAGCTTTTCTTTCATTCCAAATAGACTAATGTTCAATAAACAGACACTGAGGACATTTCCACAAGATGGTGGCATAGGAAGGTTCTGAACTCAGCTCCTCCCATGGACACAACATACACAATGATATAAGGATCATTTCCCTCTGTAAAAGATCTGAAAACTAGAAGGATGGCTTCTCCATAATGAAGGAGTAAAAAAAAAAACCGCACCAAGAAAGGTTGGAGAGGTAGAAGCACAGTCTCCCTAAAACCCCACCCTCAGTGCAGTGACACATAATAGAGTGGAAATTCAGTCTGATGGGAACTTCTCCAGGGGAGCAAGGAGAGCCCCACATCAGGTGCCCCAACCCCTGGGACCCACACCGGGGAGATGAGGCCCAAAAACTTTTGGCTTAGAAAACCAATGGGCTTGATGTCCGAGGACCCAAAGTGCTATAGAAAACTGAGCTTCCCTTTTAAAAGGTTTGTGCGCAGACTCTCTCCCTCTGAGACCCAGGCCCCAGGCAAAAACAGCAGTTTTAAAAGCAGTTAGACGTGAGGGAGAGTCATTTGCTAATCTAAAAGCGTATGCTAGAGGAGCAGGGGACTATCAAAACTCTCCCTGGAGACCAACAGATAGACACCACTTTGTACATCTACCCTGCTAGCATAAATGGGTGAGCTGGGACCTTTCACCACCTTGCTATGATCAGTGGGGTTGAGTGGATGTGTTACTATCCTGCTGTCTTGCTGTTTTGTTAAAGCCAGAGAGCTCAGCAGAAGCAAAGTTGTAGAGAAGCCAGAAGTGTAATGACTGGACCAGAAAACTCAGGCACTTGAGTATTTCAGGCCTGATATACATCAGTGAAAGAGAGTGAAAGAGAGTTACTTGGTGGGTCTTTCTGCTGAGAAAAGTGAAGAAGTCATGCTTGAGGGTTGAGGGGAAATGGGGGGGATGAGTTCAAAAAGTTAGTTGTGTATAAGCCAGAAGTGTAATAAATTGTCCAGAAAGCAAATTTGCAAAAAACTAAATTGGAGAACTTATGATACCTGCTTTCAAGACTCACTATAAGTCTAGAGTAAACAGTGTTCTATTAGCTTAATTGTAAGCAAATAGACCAGTGACAAAGTAGAGAGAGAGCAGAATAGACCGCAAATCACATGATTAATTGATTTTTAAGTAAAAATTACTAAAGTGATTTCAGGAGAATAGAATAGTCTTTTGAACACATAATACAGAAAAAAATTAATATCTGCCTAAGAATTAAAAGGTTACCATATTTTATATCAAACACAAAAATTTGAGATGGATTATAGACCTAAGTGTAAAAGCTAAAAGAAAGAAATTTCTTAGAGGAAAAAAAAGCAATACCTTCATGGTTTTAGAGTATGCAAGGATTTTTTTATTGACAGAATGTGGCTGCAGTACATACACATGAGAAGGGGCCTCTGTTCTGAATTTGTAAATAACCCACAATACAATGATTAAAAAAAAAAAGCTGAATCAAAAAGGTAAGAGATATAAGTGGGTACCATATAGGTAAAGAAATACAATTTATTCAAAAGCACATGAAAAGCTGCTTAACATGACCAGTCAGAAATGCAAATTAAAACCACAGTGAGATACTCCTTTTCACCTACAAAAATGTCAAAAATGTAAAGACTAGATAACATTCTCTATGTATGTGGAGCAACTGGAACGTTCATATCTTGCTGGTGAATTGCAAATTGCACAACCACTTGAGAAATCATTCTGGTAGTTTCTCATATAATTAAACCTACATTCTTATGACCTACCAATTTCATATTTAGATATTCTCAAAATAGAAATTAAAACAGAGATGCCTGGGTAGCTCAGTCAGTTAAGTGTCTGCCTTAAGCTCAGGTAATGCTTGGGATCCAGTCCTGCATCAGGCTTTCTGCTCAGTAGGGATCCTGCTTCCCCCACTGCCTGCTGCTCCCCCTGCTTGTGCTCCCTCTCTCTCACTCTCAGATACATAAATAAAATCTTAAAAAAAGAAAAATTAAAACATATACAAAAAAAGACTTGTATAGAATGTTGACAACATATTTATGTATAATGGCCCCAAATTAGAAACTGTTCACATGTTTGTCAAGGGAAGAATAGATAAACACTTTGTATTAGGTCCATACAGTGTGCTTGTTACTCAGCTCCTCTTGCAATAACAAAATACTATAGGGTAGGGAGCTTAAACAATGGACAATTTTGAAGGCTATGAAGACCAAGATGAAGGTGTCAGCTGAATCAGGCTTTGCTAGAGCCCTCTTCGTGGCTTGTAGATGGCTACCTTCTGTGTCTTCACATGGCAGAGAGAGGAATTTCTGCTACTCATCCCCTCTTTATAACTTCCCTATGTCCCTACTTTCATGTATCATCACAATGGAGGTTAGGCTTTCAACATATGAATTTTGGAGGAACCCAGCATTCAGTCCCTAAATTCAGCAATAAAATAAAACACACTACTAAGGTATACAATAACATGCATGAATCTCAAAAACATTATTCCAAGTAAAAGGAAACACATACAGAGAATACTTACTTTATGATTCAGTTTACATGAAGCTCCAGGGCAGGCAAACCTAACCTATGCTGAAAGAAACTAGGAGAGTGATTGTCTGTTTGGTTGGGGGCCTGGGAAAGAAGGGACACAAGGGAACATTCGACGTTTCTATATATTGGTTAGATTGTGACTTGTGACTATTTATTTGCCCAAACTCATCAAACCATACCCTTAATATCTATATATTTCATTATAATGTAAATTATAAAAATTATTTAAAAAATTATAAACTCATAAAAACTTTAAAATATGCATTCAGTGAAAAATTCTATGGTAACAAGTTAAAAAAATAAAAGAAGCACTAATATTCTTCATCCAATCCACCACTCATAGTAACTACAATTTTATCCTCAAAAATACACCAAGGTACACCCATTTCCCACCACTTATATTATCATAACTCTACCAAAATAATATCTTTCTTGACCATGTCTTTAACCACTTGATTTGTCCCATTGTTTCAATTCTTACTCCCCTATAGTAATTTTATTATTCACGCGATGTCAAAGACAAACAAAGCCAGACACTGGCTAAAGCATGGAGGACAGATTATTTAGCAATAACTCTTACAACAGGGTAGCGGGTCCAGCATGACTCAGGTACAATTGTGTAGAAGTGACCAGGCATTTTAGAAGGAGAGTGAGGGAATAGGGAAGGGGATAGGCAGTATCTTGAACAGAATCAGTGAAGTGAAAATTTCCAAAAAGTGACTTGGGGCATTGGTTAATGTGATTAGACCATCTGGGTTTGCTAACTGGCACTTACTGAAGTTAGGCTATTACTTCTCCACAGAGACTGGAGACAAAGGCCTTATCTTCAGGTGTTAGCGGAACAAACAGTAAATTCTTTTGGCAGCCTTGAGCTTTCCCAGGCAGGAAATTAAGGGGCCTGAAGTCATGCAGGAAAGTAGTTTTGAGCTGCTAGAAATATGCTAGTGTTCCTTTGAATCTCTTATTGCTTGTGTGTTTGAGGGGGTGGGGGCAGGATGTGGGTGGAGTTGGATAGAGAGTCTACAGCTTTAATAGGCCAAGGTTGTGGCCTAGTTAAGGAAGTAACTCAGAAGAGTCTGAGTAGAATTTGGTTAGGGAGACAGTTTTTGTTAGCCAGAAAAATCTTTTTTGATAGTCAATCAATTTCTGTCATGTCCTATAAAAGACTCTCCAAAGGCTTGCCATAACACAAAGGAGAATCAAACCCCTTAATGTGGTATGCAAGGATTTAAATGCTCTTTCCTAATCTGTCCATCCAAAATCAAATCCAACATTCTCCTCTTGATTATTCTGTTCCAGCTGCCAACCTTCTTTATATTCATTGAATATACCAAATATTTTATTATCTTAGAGCTTTTGTACTTCTTGCTTCTTTTTTCCTACAAGCCTCTAAATTGTATCTTTGTTCTTTTATTTTCTTTAGGAGTACTCAAGTATCATTTCAGAGAACCTTCCATGAACTTCCTGTCTAAAATTCTACTCCACCCTATATTACCATCTGTTTAATTTTATGCATGGTACTTTTCCTTCATATATTATTCATATGTTTATTATTCAATCCATTTCTTCTCATAATGATACATACTCCTAAGGACAAGAATGTGTCTTTCTTTTTCACAGCCCTAGCTCTGTTTTTAGAAGAGTATCTAGCACTTAGTAGATGCTTGTAGATATATGTTGAATAAAAGAAAGAATGAATTAATTTTCTACATGTTTTTTTTCCACTTGGAATAATAAGTGTTGCTATAAAAGTTTGAGTTTATCTCTAATTTACTAGGTATTTAGAAAAAGGGACTATTATTGGAGAAGTAGGCTTAAACCTATTTCCAAAGGTTATATGGCAATTTGAAGATATTATGGATAAGGCATATTGAATCTGATGAAAATCTCATAAAGAATTAAATCATTTTTTTATTAACAATACACTGATTAGGAAAATAAGCATGATCCAAACATATGAGAATGGCAGATGATGGAGAACATTTAACATACCCTTGTTTAGTGTTATAATTTACTGAATTTAAAACTCCTTTCTGTTGAGTTAGATTTATAGCACTACCTGCCCAGGTTTTTTTCTTATCTGTTATTTCCTTGTTTAGTAAACTAATAGAGTCCTTCTGCCTACATAATGTCTATCTTGGACCTTTTTCATCAACTTGAAATAAAGTAAGTACTTACTTGAAAGAAAAAAGAATTGCCATTTGATGATGGTGATAATGACTTCCGTATCTTACATTTCTGTAGGATTAATGATTAGATATTTGTCCCAGGGACATGGATGCCTCCCACATGATCATTAATCTCCAGGAAACTACCTGCAATTTGATTGTTATCCTTAAATTAAAACATAGGGGCAACACAAAAGACAAGACGACTGATCACAATTCTCTCAAATTCAAGTACCAGATTATGTCAGATAAAGAATTCTAGTCTTGTAGAATCTCATAATGATGACTGAAGAAAATAAATAAACATGTTTTTTACAGCCCTGGGTCAAAGTTTAAGAAGTCTTGGTACACATAAATACCTAAGCAGTACTATGATATACATTCAGATATTCTTAAAACATATAAATATCACTGGATATACATTTTCTCCTCTATTTTCCTTGATGCCAGACTTTGATAAAGGGTTATCCCTATAAAATATATGTTTGAATGGTGAATATAAGAGTGGAGCTGTAGGACAGATAAAATGGGAAAAGGGTCAGAGAAAGATGAAATAATGGCCACCTTTCTGTAAGATCTCAGGGGTAAAAGCTAATAGTCAACAGGAAGGCAAGGGCATTTATCTGCCCTTGAGAGCCTATCTAATTTGTGAGTCCATACTCCTACCTCTACCCCCAGATCCTTATTTCACTTTTTTGGTTTACTTTTTTCTGAGAATATTTGTCACCATCTACATGCTATATATTTTATTACATGTTTATTTTAAGGTAAGTTACTTGGTTGGGAAATTTTTTGTTTCCTGCTGTTTCTTTATCAACTGGAACCTGACTGCTACACTGTAGGAACCCAGTAAATATTTTTTGAGTGAATTAATGAGGTTGGTTATTTGTCAGCTTCTACCAGACAATAATCAATATCTGTGCCACAGTTTTTCCTTAAAATAATACAACCAAATCACTCAAAGAGACTTCATCTTTACCATTAAGCATGGTTTGATTATTTACAAATCTTGCAAAGATAGATGCCAAAAATACCATCATTTGGCTATTTTAGGTTACTTATTAAATGTTTATTCTTTCACTTAGAATTTCCTTACTCTCTAGCATTTTTCATTTTCAATCATTTTGCTAAAAGAACAATAAATACTTGAAAGATAATTAACCTGATATATATTCATGGAAATTCAAATGAAACAACCTATGGAATATCAATTTTACCTTCATAATTTGACCCCAAACTAAAGGCAGACAAAAACCTGAGGAAGATATATATTGGTAAAACAATTTTTGCAAATAAATCAACACTGTTTTGTGTGTTGAATGTACACCTCACAATTTATCCACCCCAAATATAGGTGTATATGCCCAAAATAAACTCTCAGCTATGCAAACCAGAACATCTTTACAATCCATTGCATTGTTTATGATAAAAAATAGAAAAATTAAGTGGAAACTGTTTGAAGTCATTTATGTTCTTCATTTATAATCAGTTTTTTTCCTGCCCTTGCCACATTTCCCTGAGGGTAGGGTCTATTTCCCACACTATCGATTTCAGGTTTTGCCATGTGAACTTACATGGATGCTGAAATGCAAGTATCAATGACATGAGTTCTGTTAAATGTATTCATTTAACCATCTGAGGTCAATTATCTTCCTTTCTGAGATGCAGGCTTCTTTACATGCAGTGTTCCTGAATGCCATGATTTGTTTACTTACAGGAATAATGATTGCATAATTTATGTTTAATGAAAATATGAATAAACTCATAGGAACTGAACTCGAGGCCCTATTAAGTAAAGATTCTTTGAGGTGAGCATACCGAAAGATGAAGACAGATGAATAAATGATATATTATCATGTAGCATTTAGGCCCCAAGTCCTGGAAAGCTGGAGATCACATGGAGTTTTCACATCTCCTCCTCTCTCTCTCTCTTCTCTATTGTTTTCTTTGAAAACTAGCAAGTCTGATAACTAAACACAAAGCTGGATAAATGACTTCTTAGTTCTTTTCCATCTCAACTCACAAATAGCCTTTGATATTCTGTATCTTACCACCGATGTAGTAAGGTAAGTTGAGTTCAAGCAAAATAAATTAGTCAATGAGCAGGATAAACATGTATTTGTCTCCAATGCCAAAGAAAAGTTGCTATTGTTGGCACAGTCTGGGTGGTGATAATAGCTCCCGGTGTGACCCAGCCAACCTATATAGGTGAAAGAACAAAGGTCAGCAAAATTTACATCACTATGGGCAAATGAGTGGGAGGAATCAAGAGAAACCTTGAGTCAAGTTTGACATATCACCATAGCTATGCCTATTCCTAGGTCTTCAGTTCTCTTAAAATAAGGCTGCTAATGTTGTTTCAGCTAAACAATTCATTAGATTAGCCATAAAACTTAACAGAACAGGTGATAGAAAAAAAACTTCCAAATTGACTAAATGTCTCACTTTTTAATTCTTTGCACCATTAAAGAAATCCATACATTTTGATGAATAAAAGACTTGAGAAAGTTCAGTAAAAAGATAATGCTAATCACCCTTTTATAGGCATCAGCTAATATAGCAAATAAGATGTCATAGTCTTGGTTATACAAGAAATAGGAACAATTGAAGATATATCAATATCTAATTTATATCATTTGTCTCTATTATTTATATCTCTATAATATCTATCAGAAATTTATCATAAGGAATAGACGGTTATAGAGGCTGAGAAGTACCAGGATCCACTTAATTTTTCTATTTGTTATCATAAGAGCATAGACCCAGAAAGTTGATAGTATAATTTTAGTCCAAGTCCGAAGACTTGAGAATCAGAAGAGCAGATAGTATAAGTTCCAGAAGAAGGTTGATAGGTTTGAGATCCAGAAGAGCTGATTTTTCAGTTTCAGTCTGAAGAAGGGGAAAAGAACACTATCTCAGCTCAAAACTAATCAGAGAAAGGGAATTCTTTGTTTCTCTCTCTTTTTTCCCCTATACAGGTCTTCAGTGGATTGGGTGAGGATAACCCTCATTGGGGAGGCAAACTTCTTTTCTCAGTCTACTGATTCCAAAGTCAGTATCATCTAGAAACACCCTCACAGTTACATGGAGAATAATGTTAAACCTAATCCTGGACACCCATCACCCATGCAAGTTGATACACAATATTGACCATCACATTTAGACATTCTTGGAAACATAACCTTTAGGCAAATTTATTTCCTGTGAATTCAATATAAGTTCAATAATATAATGGAAAGTGATAAAGAACAAATTAAATTCATCTGAAAAATAAATATGTCTGGATTTATTGTCCAATGAGAATCCACAGAATGAGGCCTTTATCTATTTCTATGTATATTTCTATGTATATTTCTGTACCTACTATACTGATAGGGTTCAATAAATGTAATAATAAAGTGTTAAGTTTGTGCGAAAGTGTAAAAGAAAGTTCTTGGAGTGGAATCACTTGATTCTATATCTTAAAATTTTATAGGATTGTGGGTGTATTATATCTCCAAAATAGATTTCAAAAATCACTGGTGTCTTGAATTTTAAAATGGATCTTTCATGAATTCATGCATGAGTCACTTAAAGAATAAAATTACTATATCAAGCATTTCATTTACAAAAGCAGCTATTTTTGCACAGAAAGAATAATCAGAACTGCACTACTGTGAAAAGCTACAGCACTAATGATGATACAGAACTCAAGTTTATGTAGAAAAAAATGGATTTGGGCAAAGCCACAAAGTGACCATAAAAGTAAACATATGTAAAAAAAAGTAATTCAGAATATATATTTCCTATAACACCACTGAAAATATGACAATACTTAGGAACTCAAGATTTGGAAGAAACTTTTCATGTTCATACCACTGTTGCTGATATCTCATCCCATATCAGACAGACATGGAAGTAGAATATTTTATTGAGGAATTTTTTAAGTTATAAAAGGTGATCTATTCTAAATGAAATGTAGAATGATGCCACGTGTTTATAATTATGTAATAAAAGATCAGTTGTATACAATTATGAAAGTCATAAATTATTTTAAATCATTTCAAATGATTAAATTTTTAAAAATCTTTAATATTAGTCTGGTCTACTTGGATGTAGTACAGAAGGGATGAATCCTTACATTCTACACCTGAAACTAATACACTGTACATTAACTAACTGATATTTAATAAAATCTTGAAAAAGAAAAAGAAAAACCAGGGGTGTCTGGGTGGCTCAGTCAATTAAGCATCTGCCTTCAGCTTAGGTCATGATCCAAGAGTCTTAGGATCAAGCCCCACACCGGGCTCTGCTCAGCAAGAAGTCTGCTTCTCACTTTATCCCTCCCTGCTCTCTTTGTCTCTCTCAAATAAATAAATAAAATATTAAAAAAATACAAGTTAATGATGTGAAAAAAAGTTAGTTGGGCTCCAAATAAACAGATGACAAAATTCATTATTAAGAGATAAGATGGTTTTCTAAAATTAAATCAAAATATTCTTTATAAAGTACATTGTGTTGGTTTACGTTATCAAATAAATACATAATATTTTTTCAGTATGACATTTCTTGATTAGCCAAGCATGGAATCTACATAGTTGTTTCAAATGAGTTTCTTGAGCCCTGGAAATTATATTTCTATGGTGCAGGAAACAATAGTCTTTTTTTTCCAGAGAGTGTGATTCTCCAAAGACTGTTATTGAAATTGCCCTTAATTATTGAGTTGAATAGTCCAGGAAAAACAAGTTTGTTTTTATTCCTGAATTGGATGAAAATTTGCTATTTCTTATTTAAAATGCTGCAAGTGCTTTAGGTGTCTTGTTGATTACAATAGATACCATCAAATTATATAAGTCAATGTCTGATCTAGTGAATAACCATAAGTAAATATTGACTTGCAAATTCTTCGAAAAAATCTATAACTTCTGACCTAACACACCATTGGAACATGTACCTATAATTCTTCTATGCCATGGATTACCCCGTTTTCTGTCTTAGATGGCTTC
>PISX010024698.1:0-27409 GCA_004024625.1 Mellivora capensis | reverse complement strand
TGTTTTGTTGACTGTCTCCTTTGTTGTGCAGAAGCTTTTGATCTTGATGAAGTCCCAAAAGTTCATTTTTGCTTTTGTTTCCTTTGCCTTTGGAGACATATCTTGAAAGAAGTTGCTGTGGCTGATATCAAAGAGGTTACTGCCTATGTTCTCTTCTAGGATTCTGATGGATTCCTGTCTCACATTGAGGTCCTTTATCCATTTTGAGTTTATTTTTGTGTACGGTGTAAGAGAATGGTCGAGTTTCATTCTTCTACATATAGCTGTCCAATTTTCCCAGCACCATTTATTGAAGAGACTATCTTTTTTCCACTGTATATTTTTTCCTGCTGTTTATAGCAGCAATGGCCACGGTCGCCAAACTGTGGAAAGAACCAAGATGCCCTTCAACAGACGAATGGATAAGGAAGATGTGGTCCATATACACTATGGAGTATTATGCCTCCATCAGAAAGGATGAATACCCAACTTTTGTAGCAACATGGACAGGACTGGAAGAGATTGTGCTGAGTGAAATAAGTCAAGCAGAGAGAGTCAATTATCATATGGTTTCACTTATTTGGGGAGCATAACAAATAACATGGAGGACATGGGGAGATGGAGAGGAGAAGGGAGTTGAGGGAAATTGGGGGGGAGATGAACCATGAGAGACTATGGACTCTGAAAAACAACCTGAGGGTTTTGAAGGGGCAGGGGGTGGGAGGTTGGGGGAGCCAGGAGGTGGGTATTATGGAGGGCACGCATTGCATGGAGCACTGGGTGTGGTGTAAAACTATGAATTCTGTTACGCTGAAAAGAAATTTAAAAAAATATATGTATATATATAAAAATACATATCAGAATTGTAGGAAGAATTCTCCAGACAGCTAGCTCACCAGGTAAGTGGAAATATAAGAATATTTGAACTTTAATAAGCAATTGCCCTGCAGTCAATTTTATATGGAGAAATTCTAGGACTGAGCCTCAATAATCAGCAAGTCTTATGAATTTTCCATTTATAACATAAAATTTAATACTATGGTAATAATCTTATTTTGAAGAATGCTTTTTGGTTATGGTGAATGATTTCATCTATGTTTATCTAATAATTTTGTTAGCAACAATGCAGGTTTTCTTTTTAATATATTGAGGTTTAATTTTAAAACAAAAAAGTGGGGGTAGCTAGGTGGCTCAGTCAGTTAAGCATCTGCCTTTGGATCAGGCCATGATTTCAGAGTCCTGGGATGGAGCCCCATATAGGGCCTTCCTGCTCAGCAGGGAGACTGCTTCTCCCTCTGCTTGCCCCTGCTCATGCTCTCTCTCACTCTCAAATAAAATCTTTAAAATAAATAAATAAATAAATAAACAATAAAGTGTATATTTAGATGTATTTAGACAAAGCATACATCTACATAAGCACTACCATGGCCAAAATTAAGAACATTTCCATCACCACAGCCTGACAGGATGCCAAGTTAAATTTGCACTTCAAAAAATAAATATGTTTCATGGAATATTTGAGAGATAGTGAAAAAAATCTATTTTTTTATCTGAATTTAAATGTAACTGAGAGTCCTGTATTTTTAGTTGATTGACTGATGGATTGCTAAATTTGGTAACCCTATCATGTCCTTCCTAAATAATCCCCTTCCCCAACACCACAAATCCAGGTAAACCATGGCTTGGCCCACCAGTGTAAATTATATTTGTCTCTTTTAGAGAGTCACATTCATGGAATCTTACAGCACACTGTCCTTTGTGTTTGGCTTCTTTCACTCAGCATAATGTTTTGGGAATTCATCCATGTTGTTCTGTGTATTAGTGGTTCTTATCTATTTATGGCTGAATTGTATTTCATTGTATGAATATACCATAATTGATCTATTCAGCTGTTGATGAATATTTGGATTATTTCCAAGGTTTAGCTGTAATGAGTAAAGCTGAAGTGAAAATTCATGTACCACTCTTTGAGTGGACACATAATTTCATTTTTCAAAGCCAAGTTTACCTTTAAATTTGTAAGAAGCTTTAAAACTTTTTCCCAAAGTGGGTATCTTATTTTATATTCCTACCAGCGATGTAGGAGAGTCCCAGTTGAGCCACATCATTGCCAATAATTGCTGTTATCTGGTTTTTTTGTCTTTTAACCATTCTAATAGTTGGACGAGCTATCATATCTCATTATGGTTTTAGTTTGCATTTTCAGACAAGCGTTGTTACACATCTTTCTATGTGCTTATTAGTCATTTATATATCTTGCTGAAGTGTCTGTTCAGATATTTTGCTTATTTTATATTATTTGTTTTTTTTTAGTATTGGTTTTAAGAGTTATTATTTACTATATAAGCTTGAATATAATCGAGATATATATTTATTGATATATAAAATGTATCCATATTTCACATATATATTATATTGTGTGTTTGTGTGTGGATGCATATATATATGTGTATATATATATATATGTATATATATATATATACTTACACACATATCCTTCTAGCATTGCTGTCTTTCCCTTTCTTAAATGCTCTTTTGAAGACCATTATATTATATTATATTATCTGTATATAATTCTGGGAGAATATATGTATCCTTTCAACATTGCTTTCATGTTTTTATTTTTGAAGAGCAAGTCATTTTCATTTTGAAAAAGTCCAGTTTATCAGTTTTTAAGTGGTTTTGCTTTTTGATACGTATAGAAGAAATTTTCATTTACCCCTAGGTACAGATTTTTCCTTTGTTTTCTTCTTAAAGTCCTTTTGGTTTAACTTGACTGTATCCATGATCCATGTCAAGTTAATCTTAGTGTATGGCATGGGGTAAGAGTGAAAGCTTATTTTTTCACATGAATATCTAATCATTAACAAATTTTTGAGAGATAGTTACCTTCGATAGCATACGGTCTATGCCAATGCTAGTAACCAAATATATTGTGTACAAGAGGCAAAGAAATGAATGACCTTATCTTTATTGATATTAACTGAGTTTATTGACCATAGAAATGACCAAGCATAAAGCAAGATAAGGTATGTTTTACATTATATCGTTTGCAGTTATATTTAATCATTTTGTCACTAATGTGTAAATTAGAATGATCCTTGAGTTTTATTTTCATTTTATCATTCTCAAAATGATTAACCCTTAATCACTGATGCCCCTGCCCCCCTCACTCCCGCACTTCATGTCTCATCAGTCTAATTTTTGATCTAACTGGTATCACATTTACCTCTCTACAATCTGTATTCAATGCAGTAGATAAAATTTACTTTAAAAATGGAACACAGATTATTTTATTCCTTCACTCAAAGCCTTCTAAAGATTTCTCCTCTCACTTTAGAGAAAAAATAAACAAACAATAAAAAGAAAAGAAAAGGAAAATGTACAATAGCTTTCAAATCCTTAAAGGATGTTGCAGTTCCATTTTTTTCCCTGATCTAATCTCCTATTATTCTCGTTCTCACTCACATCCCTCCAACCACACTAGCCTCCTTGATGTTTCACCAACATATCAAGAATTATTCTTCCCTGGGGCCTTTGCATTTGTTCTCTCTTTTCTCTCTGATGAGACTGGCATTTCTCCAGATATTTGAACACTGATATTAAACATCAGTGTTTGGTCTCTATTTAAATATTTTTCTTTTCAAGAATTTTTTCCCATCTAGAAGGTCTTCCTATTTAAAATTGTCCTACTATTACCCACCTAGAACCTCCCTATTCTTCTCTACTTTAGTTTCCTGCATAATACGTAATGGTTTTTTAAAATTAATGCATGATTGAGGGGTTGCCTGGGTGGCTCAGTCTGGTAAGCATCCAACTCTTGGTTTTGGCTCAGGTCATAAGCTCAGGGTCCGGGGATCGACCCCCACATCAGGCTCCACGCTCAGTGCAGAGTTTGGTTGAGACTCTCTCTCTCCCTCTGACCTTCCCCCATTCTCTCTCTCTCTCTAAAATAAATAAAATAAATCTTTAAAAAAAGATAGATTCATGTTTGGCTCCCTCCATGTGAATGTTAACGTCTTAGGAGTCCCCCCATAGGCTCTTGTAGTGCCCTGCAATTTGTCCCTAGACAGAACTGATAACTTCTGATATTTGCTTCCTATTTATTTTTAAGCCCTTTGAGATAAGGGCTTTGTTTGTCATATTCACCTTTTGTCGTCACCGTTTTTCATATTCACCTTTGTGCCTCTAGAATCAATTCTCAGTAGACATTAATTGACTATATGGAGCTACTGAATAACAAACAAAAGAAGACAGTGCCTATACTGTTAATTGGCTTCAGTTAATTGGGGAAAAAAATGTCCCATAGTTTTCTCATTGTAAAAATAGAGATGAAAATGGGGGGTCGAAATAAATACTAAAGAAGTGACTATACTTAAAGAACTTAGAATAGGGTCTGGTATGTAGTAAATTTTCAGTAAATGTTGGCATCCTCTTCCTCTTCCTCCTCATCACCACCAACACAAACACTTTATTAACAGACCACATATTTCCTTTTTAAATAATTCAGAACACTTTGTCAAGTTCCCCTCCTCCTCCAATAAAATCTTCCCAAGTGTGGTATAGAAACAAAAAAAAATTTAAAGTAAGGAAAAGAAAGCTAGATGGCTTTTTGTAGAAAGTAAGAATGTATCCCAGAGCAGAATTGTCCACTGAACCAGAACCCAGTATCCTCAGTCTATCAATGTATGTTTCCTAATTCCAAGTTTCTAAGGTGCCAAATTAGCATTTTTAAAAATCTCTCTTTAGGGCATAAACTGGTCCATAGAAATGTGTCTCCAGTCAAGTTACTATCTGGCTTGTTACATGGATTAAATTTGATTTGTCTTCTTGGGCATCTCTGTTTTCCAAATTAGATCTTCTCCCTTATTTTAGGCTGCTTAAAAGGTTAAAAATCAAATTAAAACTTGTTTAATTAATTTAGATTGGTTTTAGTAGTCATGTGTATATCAGAGTGAACAGGGGCAGTCATATTAGTACTATTTATAATTCCAAGCTATTGCATGACAGAATGAAGACAAGATATAATTTAATCTAGCTCAATTTGAGAAAGCCAAGCTCCATCTTGGCATTTGTTCAAACCCCTGAGAAATTGAAATAAAATGTATCATTTAGAAGTGAAGCTCTGTCTGTGGGAATGTTGAAGATTTTGAATCACTAATTGTGAAATGTAGCTGGGTGCTTACTTTTGCCCCTGTAATCCTCAGACTCAAATGGCATTCTAGAAATAATAACCCAGAACACAATAGGATTAGTAGCTAGTCTCTGATGATAACTGTCACAGATGTTTAAGACTAAAGGTTAAGGATATGAATCCTCCTTGCAGAATAATAAGTGGGTCTGTGTGGTATAACAGAGAATACTAGACTGAGAATAAAAACCTGAATCTAAACAGAGTCTGTGATGCTTCAAGCAAGTTATTTTATCTCGTCAAGCTTCAGTTTCTCTCTTTGAATAAAAGGACTAAGCCATGTCTGCTTGTTTAGGCTAAATTAAGGCAACCACTGAAAGTACCTGACACAGTGCATGATAAATAGTAGTAATTCAGTTATTATTAATATCAATTACATATGAATCTGAAGCTTCCACTGGCACATCATACCATCTAAAAAAATCCCATAATTTTGTCGCTAAGAATGAGTGTGAATTCAGCAACTAAGGGTTGAGGTTATTAATTATTCCCCTATTAACAATATTAATAGGGGAAGAAACAAATGCCCCAATCTCCTATTTTAAAAGTAATTTCTAGCCTCCAAGCAGTACATTCCCTTAAATATGTATAGCATCTGGCAATTCTTCAAGCATAGATTGCAACAACAGTGCTGGTTTTGTAAATAAATAAATAAATGTCAAGACTATGTTGGTCATTGGGGAAAGATTTATAGTGCAAATGTATTCCATAAAATGATGATTCCTATAATTAAAAAATACTTTAACAAGTCCTACTCTACTCCCAGAACTACCTCCAGTACCATTCAGACGATATTTACAACTCCAGGTTTCCTTGCAAACTTAATGATTAGCTAGTAAATAACTCTAACAACATGGCTGGTTGTACATCACGGACAACGGAGATAAATTGTAGTACTGGACATCATAATTCTCCAAAAAGAGCATATGAGAGAGCATATGAGAGTATAATAGGTGAAGGATGACTGGAGGTGCTGGGGATAATCTTTAGGGGCTACATAGGACCTAAATAGATGCAGAACAGACTCCTGGAACAGAAAGGGGTCAGTGGTCTGAGGCCACACCTAGAAGAGATTGAGGGCCAGTCCATACCTGGGATTTGTCCTGTGCCACTTTTACCTTAGAGTAAAATTGAAAGTGCTTCTATTGGATATTCAGTACAATAGTGATCAAAGAGATAAAACTACACTACCAACTACTTTGACTTTGTCTTTGAAATGCTATTTCTAAATCTTCAGCTTTCCTGGTCAGAATATCTCATGTCCTGCAGATTCTTTGCCTTTATGCATTTTAAGGTAGCTACTCTCAAATACATCTTAAAGTCATAGTTAATGGTAAGGTAATCTATGCACTAAAACCACTGAAATGCTAATTACCAATGTGCAATTTCAGTTACCTCGTTATTCCTTATCTGATAAACACAGACACCGAGAGACTTGTTTGTACTGCTCCATTAATTATCAGATGTCATCTGTCCTTTTCATGTGTCAAACTTTCCTTTGGGTCAATACATTCTCTGATATATCACAACTAGTTCACTTGCATAAAGATGAGTAAAGGAACTTTGAATTTCCAAACCTAATTATGAAGCTGATTTATCTGTGAAATGTACACGTGTTGGGTTTTTTTATTCACTTATGCTTTAACCTCAAACTTTAGACATAAAACAGAATAACCCAATGATCTATTTATCAGGATTGCAATTTGATATTTTATGAATGTGTACCTTTGGTTTTTCAATCAAATGCTAATGATCCCAAGTCTTGAGAGTTATAAAATTATGACTTGTCATCAGCTCACCAGTAGTATGTAATACAGAGCCTCAAGGGCGCCTGGGTGGCTCAGTGGGTTAAGCCACTGCCTTCAGCTCAGGTCATGATCTCAGGGTCCTGGGATTGAGTTCCACATCAGGCTCTCTGCTCAGCAGGGAGCCTGCTTCCTTCTCACTCTCTCTGCCTGCCTCTCTGCCTACTTGTGATCTCTCTCTATCAAATAAATAAATAAAATCTTAAAAAAAAAATACAGAGCCTCAAAAAGAAAAGCTTCAAGAGGGCAGGGATGTTTGCTTCTTTGGTAAACTCTCTTTCCCAAGCATGAGTATCTGACCTTCTATAAATGCCTACAAAAGGAATGAGGTAACTTCCAGAACTGTGACAGAATTGTCTCTGGAAACATGTAGCTAATGTTTAGATGGATACACTGAAATTGGTCTTGTAAACACATACTGCCTTATTAGAGCTGAACATTTTTACAAGATTTTCATAGAGGAAGAAAGTATCTTCTTTAGTTGTTTTCTTTCCCTTTCATTTCAATTTCAGTGTATCTTGACTATTTCTTATATAGAATATTCAAGTTAATATTTGTGTTAATTAATTTATCTCTAACATTGGCTGTCTTTTTAGTGTCCTATTGACTAGCATTTATTTCAAAGCTAGTTTTATCTGTACATTTAACAACTCATCATTCTGTTTTAAAATTTGGAAAGAGCATCAGTTCCTCTGGATACTATGACTCTTCCTTTAGAATTTCTGGATACTATGACTCTTCCTTTAGAATTTCTCACTAATTCTACTGCTATGAGCCACTGTTAGTGCATTGTCTCATACTTGGACTGACTTGAACTGTAATAAGTTTACCAACTGACTTATAGATACCACACACACAGAGTTATATTCCATATAGCATCCAAGATGGTGATTTTGTAATTTAAATCAGATGGCATTATGTCCCCACCTCGATCAGAGAGAAATTCAAGTATTTAGAGCCACTAAAGGATCTGACTCCTTGCTCTAGCTCCTTCTTTCTACTCATTATACTTTTTCCTTCATTTATTTTGCTGCAGCCCACCTGGCCTTTGGGTTATTTCTTGAACATGTTGAACATCCCTACTTCAGTGCTTTTGTGCATTCTTCTTCTTCCAGTGGGAATGTTCTTCCCCCAGATAGCTGCTGCATGGTTCTCTCCCTGACTCCTTTTAGATCCTACTCAAATGTTGCCCTTGAAGAAGGAGTTTGTTGAAGCCTTTATTTATTTGTATTTATATATATTTTATATAATAAATATATAAATATTTTATATTATATTTATTTTTATTTATATAAGTTTGTTGAAGGTCTTTATTTGATAAGGCTCCCACCAAAGGCTTGTAGGAAAGTAAGATAAATGTTATCGGAAACTTGAGGAAATCCTTGCTCTCCAGTGGCAGAAATTTTTGACAGCATTGTTGCCTATAGTGACTGCATGATCTAGCTGAGGTTTCCACACACAGTATTCAAAGTGTTGACTGGTTTCTCTTGCTGCTTATGGTAAAACACAAGAGGAGAGAAATAAACTGAGGCCTTCTTGCCAACAGCCATAAGAATGAGTGTTGAAGTGCATTCTCCCATCCCATTCAAGTCTTGAGAGGCAGTTCAACTGCAGCCTCATGAGAAACCCTGAGCCAGAATCACACAACCAAACCCCTCTTGGATTCCTGAACCTCACAGCCTCTGAGAGATGGTAAATGCTTATTGCTCTATGATGCTGAAGTTTGAGTAGTTTGCTCATTACACAGCAACACATAACTGATACAATTAGCATGTTCAAAACAAGATCTTACATTTTTATAAATTCAACAGCATTTGGCTTGTTTGTCAATAGAGTTAACATCTTCTCCAGATGAAGACCAGATAAGCCAGAGGCGGGAATGTAGAGGAGGAATAGACACACTTTCTGGGAGATGTAGGCAAAGAATTTCCTTCTCTCATTTTCTGAGATTTTGGAAGTGAGTTATAACTTCTTGTTTTTTGAGCTATTAAAGATTCTTCTTTTGAATACTACATTTAGGGTGCTCATCAGTTTTTTAAATTAAAGAAGCCTGGAACAGGATCAGTAGCACTTGAGTTTAAAAATAGGCAGTATTGCATGGGTGTGGTGCAAAAACAATGAATTCTGTTACGCTGAAAAGAAATTAAAAAAATAGTAAGGTAAAAAATAATAATAATAAAAAAAATAAAAATAGGCAGTATCATCTACCTTTCTTGCTGGGTGTTTTTCCGTGTATTTTCCTCATATCTCTTGGAACCACAGGTTTTTTGGCTTCCCAGCACCATACAAATGGAGTTTTGGGAGGACTGGGCAGTATAGAGAGAGCGATTGCTTGATGTTCTGAGGACATCACGTGGGAACAGCAAGATCAGTTCTGGCTCCAGGGTATCTGTATGTCAAAAAAATCACCCTTGTTCTTCCCCAGCCTTATCAAAACACTGATTGTGTTCCAATGAATTCTGCAAAATTTATTCTCTGCTTATTATGTCCTTGATGGGTTCAATAGAATATTTGACACTCAATAGTATTTTCAACCAATATTATTACTTGTATAGGTGGCACTTTAAAATAATGTTCTATTATTGAAAAGAATTTTGAACAGCCAATAGCTTTTATTCAAAATCTATACTGATATTTCCCCTTATATCTTTCTTATACCTCTTCACCTTTTATTTAATTATCGATATAACCTCCATAATCTGCTTCATATTGGCTACCCACTGATATCAGGATACTTATTTTATTATAGAAATCAGATTTCTTTTCAAATGTGATTCATGGGGACACCTGGGTGGCTCAGTGGGTTAAAGCCTCTGCCTTCGGCTCAGGTCATGATCCCAGGGTCCTGGGATCAAGCCCGGCATCAGGCTCTCTGCTTAGCAGGGAGCCTGCTTCCCATCCTCTCTCTCTCTGCCTACTGGTCATCTCTGTCTGTCAAATAAATAAAAATCCAAAAAAACAAAAAACAAAAAACCAAAACAAAATGTGATTCATGTCCAGTGCTTTACCATTTTGTTTAGTTAGTCCTATTTTTAGCTTAAGATAGTTATTTCTGAAATGCTGATGCAAATACTGAAAATTAGGGCATGTATTTTTTATATGTACTAAATTTTTTTTAAAAGATTTAATTTATTTATTTGTCAGAGAGAGAGAGAGCGAGAGAGAGCGAGCACAGGCAGACAGAGTGGCAGGCAGAGGCAGAGGGAGAAGCAGGCTCCCTGCCGAGCAAGGAGTCCGATGTGGGACTCGATCCCAGGACGCTGGGATCGTGACCTGAGCCAAAGGCAGCTGCTTAACCAACTGAGCCACCCAGGCGTCCCTATATGTACTAAATTAATGTCTTCACACTTATTCTTCATAAAAGATACATTCATATGTTAGAGCATTCCACTATTTGCTGGGAGTGTTACCAAGTATTCTCAACTCCTAAATTTGCCTAATAATAACCACTATAAAATTCAACTCCAGAGATTTTTTATTTTTACCCTACAGTGTAGGAAATAACAGATCTAAGTAAAAGTAGCATAGTTAAATTGTGTGTTTAGGTAAATCTATCACTGTAGGAAAGATTGATTTGAGAGGAGTAAGTATGGAGGGAGACCATAAGAGGCTATTTTAGTAATCTTGGCAAGAGATGATGAAAGCCTTAAGAGATGATGAAAGGATAACAAAAGGGAGGGATACATCACAGAGAAGTACAGAGAAAAAACTGGGATGCTTTGTTGCATACTTTATTAACTATGAAAAGAATTAATGGGTACTTGGACAGGATTGCCCTACTAACCTCAATATTTTGCAGCTGCTAGGTGAGAAAAACACCAGAGAAGGCAGTTCAGGCTTCTCTGCCCCTGAGAGAAAGACTGTTAAGAGGAATTAGGGAAACCTGTTTAAATTGCATATAAATGTTAGAGGAACACTTTTGCAAATAGTTAATGTAACTCGTTCTGAAATCTTTGTTTTATTTGAGAAGCCCTGAGGACTTTAATAAAGCCTCTCTAGCACCCAATTTGCTGCAATGGTGGGAAAAGATTCTTTGGATTTGTCAGACTCTATCACATTTGTGTCACTTATGTAAATCAGATGTGAAGTTATTTGACTATTTAAACTACAGCGAGAGCTAAGAACAAACCAGGAGGGTGCCTGGGTGGCTCAATCATTTAGTGTCTGCCTTTAGCTCAGGTCATGATCCCAGGGTCCTGGGAACCAGCCCCATATCAGGCTCCCTGCTCAGCAGGGAGCCTGCTTCTCCCTCTCCCACTCTCTCGCTGTGTCTCACTCTGTCAAATAATAAATAAAATCTTAGAAAAAAAAAACAAAATAAAAAAACAACAAAAAAAATAAAAACAAACCAGGAGAATGTGAATAGCAACACATCCTGAATTCTCTCAAAATGGCATAAATGGGGCGCCTGGGTGGCTCAGTGGGTTAGACCACTGCCTTCGGCTCAGGTCATGATCCCAGGGTCCTGGGATCAAGCTCCACATCGGGCTCTCTGCTCAGCAGGGAGCCTGCTTCCTCCTCTCTCTCTGCCTGCCTCTCTACCTACTTGTGATCTCTCTCTGTCAAATAAATAAATAAAATCTTTTTTTTAAAAATGGCATAAATGATAATGGGAAAAACATGGAGAGCATTGCAGAAACAAACCCCAAACACACTCTGAATATAATCACTGCTCTTCATCCTTACTAGCACCCCCCAAAAAACAAGTCACTGTCATTTCTCATCTAAAATGATAAAATAGCCTCAAACTATGTGCAAGACAAAAGGAAGGATATGTAAAATGGAGCTTTAGTGGTAGGAGGAGCTAATTATGTGTTAATAGGGCTAAATTAATCATTCACAGGCCTAGCATAGACAACTCCCATTATTTGGTATTCACCAATATGCGTGGAACTTTGCCTTATAATTAGAGAAGGAAGAAGGTGGCTATTGTTGGTTGTGAATAGAAAGAATGAGAATTGTAAATAGGGTTTATTCAATATCCACCCTCTTGGATTGATTTTAAATATTTACCAATTTATCAATATTTACCAATTAAAAGAACTATTGTCAGGGGAACTATTCAAGAGTGACTTAAAAAAAATCCTAAGCATGTAAAAGGATTTTTCCCTGGTCTGGATAATGAAAGTGGTTAAAAGGTGGTGCAGATGTGGGTGGGATTTTTTCATCCTGCTTCTGCCTAGAATCCCAGCTTGCCCCAGCACCTTGAGGATTGGTAGCTTGAGAAGAGTACATCCTAATGGACAGTGACCAGAGTAGCATTGATGTGATTTGATGTGAGGTCCAGGAGCCAAGAGTCAAGAAAGAATTCTTGAGACATTTTCGATGCAAAAAAAGTGGTTTTATTAAAGCACAGGGATAGACCCAATAGGCAGAAAAAGCCGCCCTGGGATTGTATACTTATTTATAGATGTTTCAGTCAGTGGTGGTTGGCGGGGGGTGGGGGGGGCATGATAGAGACAAGTAAGTTTCTAAAAATGTTTCTAAAGTAAGTTTCTAAAATATTTAAAAATATTTTAAAGAAGACTTACAGGATCCTGGAAGTCTGGCTCATTGTCAAGCTAAGGTTGCTTTTTTGCCTTTAGCAAAGTATTAACATGAAGACACTTGGGAGTTCCTGGAGGAATGTCCCACCCTGCCTCTGCCTCAGTTATTTGTCAGTGGGCTGCAAGTCGTGAGGAAATTTAATTTTGTCTACATTGCCTTTTGCCTTTGTTCTCCACATTAGCAGCACTGAGGACCTTAAATAGGATACTCTTTGGGAAGTAGGGAGCCAGGCATCAGAGGAAGAATGCAGTAGAAACTGAAATTGCTTGCACCTTTAGAAACTGGGTTATAAACTGTGTCCCCTTGGCGACGGAGGGGACAATTAGGAATAACAGGAGATATTTTTAGGAGCCCTACATATCTGCTTGGGTAGATTGAGGAAGCACGTTCAGACCCATGGTAATTTGAGCTTTCAAAAGTACATAACAATTGATATCAGATCACATTTGAATTATGTATAGAATGTGATCATTGCACAGGCAGCACTGAATTGACATCCCATTTGTGAGTCAAATAAGGCATCATTACTGGTTGAGGAATACACCTGCCATTATAAATGTGAAAATACAAAGAAAGAAGATTATGCAGAAGAGGAAGCTCTTTCTCTAAAATCTGTCAACAAAATATCCTAAAATTGCCACTGGTGTCATAATTGAGTGATATTCAATGCGTAGTCCTAAACTAATAGCAGCATTACCTGGTAACTTGATAGAAATAAAATTCTCAAGCCCCATCCCAGACCTACAGAATCAGATCATCTGGGATGTAGCCTAGGAATCTGTTCAATCATGCTCTCCTGGCAAATTTTATGCAGGTTGAAGGTTGCGAATTACCCTGAAGAATAAATGGACTCATTCAAACTGATGACTTCTTCAGCCATCTTCTACAGTTGTTTTCTCACATCTGCCAGTGGGCAGATAGAAAATGTGCTACATGACCAAGTTTCTCAGAAAACAGTGGGATGAAGAGCTCTAGACAAATGAGTTACTGAAGTTTAAGCCCATGGAAAGAGATCTGATTTATGCCAAAATTGAACCCTCTAATAAAGATACCCATGTAATGTTTACATAAATATAAAATCATGGGGACAGGGTAGCTGAAGAACTGAATAACCACATGTACTATGGTCTAGGATAGCTAGGGATCCCTGGGGCTGGGTGAATCAGTCTGACATTAGAGATTTCACTCTCCTCCCTCTTCAAAAGTGCTTGCCCCACAGCCCAATACATGCAATGCTTCAGGCTCTCTTGATGGGCCTTTGGAAATATATATATATTTATATTTTATATATATATTATGTATTTATTAAAGCAAGGGGACAGGGAAGAAAGAGCTGCACTGGGGTCCCGAGGAGAAGCCCATTATATACTTTCAAGTTGGGAGGGGATTAGGGATAGCACAAGCCTCCAAGTTATTCTGGAAGGAAGGTTTTCAGGATCCTGAGGGGGCTAGCTATTGTTAGGAAAAGGTCATTTATCACTGTTTAGTATACGCTCGCTCATGAGACCCTTCAGATGTATATCAGCAGGCCATAAGCTTGGGAGATGATTGCCAACATAAAACTGGGAGGGGTGGGTGGCTGTAGACATAAAGGAAGTTTCCAAAGGAATTTCTATACATTTCAAGTAAACTCACAGGAGGTGCCTGGGTGGCTCAGTTGGTTAAATGTCTGCCTTCAACTTAGGTCATGATCCCAGGGTCCTGGGACTGAATTCTGCATTGCGCTCCCTGCAGAGCAGGGAGCTGTTTTTCCTTCTCCCTCTGCCTCTCCCTGCTGCTTGTGGACTCTCTCTCCCTTTCTCCCTCAAACAAATAAATAAAATCTTTAAAAAATAAATAAATAAAATAAAGTAGACTCACATGATCCTAGAGGTCAGGCTGAGATGGCCTTTGCACTCAGCAAAGTTCAACATCGAGGCAGCTGAGCTCCCAGCTCTGCCTGTTTCAAGGACTTGTCAATGTGCTATAGTTAGTAAAGAAATTTAATTTTTCTTTTGCCTTTGTTTACTGCATCAAAAGGGCCAAGCTCCAAGGTAAAGGTTGATTGATACCCAATTTTTTTTCATTTTGTCATTTACTTTCTTTATCAGATGGTGAGAAAACAAAGTAGGACCCCAGAAATGGGAAATTGGAATAACCTCAGAATTCAGCTTTAGAACTATGGGTGAAAGTTGAAGGGTATTGTTCCCACTTTTCTTGGGGGGAAAAAAAGTGTCCCTTAGTTGAAGATGTGGCATTACCTCGCCATGGGAATGTAGGCAGAATACCCCTTACAGGAGTAGATGAGAAACACCTTAGTCATTTAGAACATACTTCCTGGAATCTCAAAAAAAAAAGAGAAACCATTTCCTTAATGTCTTTTCCAGTCTGTTTTTTTTCTTGTGAAAAGAGGATATGTGTAAATATAAGGCTGAGAGCTGCATTTTTTGCACTTCCTAAAATATTGCTAAGAACTCTATGTAGAATCTTATCAACTTAGGTTCACTTCAAATAGCCCATGGTTTAGCAGTTCTAAGCCAAAGAACTTAGTTCTTTGGTGGTTCAATCAGGTGTTCAGAGGAATCCTTACTTATCCTTTCCAGAAATTCCTTACCCAACATCTGCCTTTGTCATATGAAACTTAAGTTTGCCCATTCCTCCTCTTCTGCTGCATCCCAAGTAGTCTCTCCAGTGTAGGTCTTGCTTCTGCCCAGCAAACTTCACAAGCCATATTCTAAATTCACAGGCAAACCGAACTGACATAGCTTAGGGTCCAGTTTTGAAAAAACAATCAAACGAAACCTGAGGAGTGGGGGAATGAGCAAAAAGGAGGAAGGGGATTACGTAGTATAAACTAGTTGTAAAATATATAAGTCGTGATGATATCATATATAGCATAGGGAATATTGAAACAACTCTATGTGGTGACAGATGGTGATTTATCATGATGATTGCTTCATATTATGTATAAATGTTGAATTATGTTGTATGGCTGAGACTAATATAATATTGTATGTCAACTACACTTCAATAAAACATTATTAAATGTACAGTCCCTGATGGAAAAAGAAAGAAAGAAAGAAAGAAAGAAAGAAAGAAAGAAAGAAAGAAAGAAAGAAAGAAAGAAAAGGAACCTGAGGGTACATGTCAGCTCAATAAAGGAGGAAATTACTGATCAGTGATGTCTGATAGAAGGACAGGGTGGGAGGATGGTAGACTTGTACTTTGCTTTGGTCATCTACTTCACAAACTGAGACATGATAATATCTTATTTGCTAACTGTTATTTATATCTCACCCAGTAAATTTAATATCTACTATCAAGAAGGGTGTTACTGATGATGAAGATGACTATAATTTTTTAAGCCAGTAATTACTATAAGCCTGATTTTCTGCTTTATCTCTCTTTATGCTAGCAATAATCTTTGAGATAGATATTTTTCCTATGATTTTCCCTCATGAATATGAGGCCACCAATTTACACAAAAAGATTCAATATTGATCAAGTTCACACCCCTACTGTACAAAGCTAAGCTTTCAACCTCAGAACTGAGTGACTTCAAATCTGCCCTCTTAGGGAAAGCTAATCTAATGCCCAGTAAGTAATTAGAACACATGAAACATTTCTCCACGTATTTACCATTCAATGTCGGTCACAATATGACAACATTATGCTATGTAAACAGGAGTAACGGTGAGGTTTACTTAGGACTCTACCGGGATATAGTGACACAATAAATTCAGGGAACTGGAGAGAATTGTGATTGTCATTCAAAAGCAGGGAACACAGATTCACTCAGTAGGAGTATTCAATAGGAAAATGGCAAATAAACCAAGATTCCTGTCATAATTTTATGTAATGCATTTAACAATAAGAAATACTTGGAAAAAGTAGGGAACAGTGTTGCATAACTTGCCAAAAGTCGGTCAAGGAAAAAAATGTGTATAATGTATATTTTTGATCTGCAGCTGCCCATTACTAACATGTATATTTCTACTATTAGACCTACTGATAACATGGAACAAGATGTAGGAAAACTGTTTCTTTCCTTGTGTATGTGCATGTGTGTGTGTGTTGATGGAAGCAGATTCATGGAAGCCATATCTTATAATCATTATCAGTTTGAGGTGAGTTGATACCTGTATCAGATCACAAATTTAATCTTGAGACAGGAAAATCCTGTCAGATTTTTTTCCCTCTCTTTTGGAGGAAAACCCATGAGAACAAATCAATTATGGAATGTAGATGATACCAGTTAAAATTACATTTATTGAAGATATGGTAAATTAGGGCACAACACATTAAGAATATGTACACATATTGTCAACAAAACTATTGCTTTGTTGACAGTTTGGATAAAGAAAGCCTAAAATTCTATAAGAGCTCATATAAGAAAATATGAAAATAGACCAATGATAGGAAACATAGGGAGATACTATTTCACACCTACAATATTGACTATAAGAAGTTTGACTTAAATGGCTTTAGAAAGTAAATGGGTAATAAGATCTCCCATAGGCTTTTGGTGAGAACTTTTTAAATGGGTGGAATCACTTTAGATATCAATTGGTGATATATATGTATAATTGGTCACTCTATAGCAATGAAAATGAATGAACTCTAGCCATACACAGTAAATGGATAGGTCTCATAAATAATATGCTGAGGAAAGCAAGCAAGTCATTAAAGAATATGTATGTTTCAAGCACTTTATCTGAATTTCAAAGAAAAAACTATTGGGCATTTACTTATATGATGTAAAATTAAAACCACAAGCAAGGAAATGATATACAAAATTTAGGATATACGTATTTGGGAAGGAGAGAGTGCAATTCAGAGGAACCCAGAGGGGGTTATAACTTTTGCAAAGGAAATAGTGGGTAAGGTAGAGTAACTTACTGTGCAAAGAGAAAACTCTCTTTTAGTTGTAGGAGCTGGGGGTTGGTTAGAATGCTCATATGTGAATAAATCTTGTCTCCATCAGAAAAGCAAATACTTAAGTGATCCCTGTCTCCTGTGGGATTTTTCCGTATTTTATAACTGGTATCATTTCTACTCTTCCATTTCAATAATTTTAAAAACCAGTGAATGAAGTACAGTGATGACAGAGCTTCCTAACTATCTACAAATCTCTCGGTCCATCACACAAAGCTTAGTGCTTCACTGATTCTTTCTTGGGTGCATTCCATTACCAGTTCATATTCTGATTCTAAAAAAAAGTCCTCCTCAAAGAATGTCTACTATTGGATTTTAAAATGTCCTGTCAGTATGCATTTTCCATAAAGGACAATGGTATTTTAGTATAGCATCTTCCTAAGAAAAGATCTTGCTCAGTTTTTACTTATCTTCAGATATCATTTAACTCAGATAAAACTACTGAGATTTATTTCTGCTGTAAATTGTGTCTTACTGGAAGATGTTGATTAGGCAATACAGAGTGATGACACTAATTCAATTCAGAAAAACAACTGTAGAAGGCTTTCTGCGGGCGGAAATAAAACCCAGAGACATTAAAAACACAAATAAAAAACCAAGTCAGACACAGGGTTAAATCCCAGCTCCTCAGTGAATAACTACCTAACCTTACACTCAAGGGAGTTTATGTACTATACCACATTCTTTTGTTGTCCTAGACCTGGCTTGATATCCTTGTTGGTGATGTGTGAAATTCCCAGCATAGCTCCTAGATGAGAGAAAGAAGCCATACTATTAGTATTGCAAATACTGGTTTGTTCTAGAAACAGTTGGAAATGCATATTTAATTGAAAAATATTTGACATTTTCTCTCCCAGAACAAATTCCTTCCTGAAATTGTTCCCATGTGTTAAAAATTGGTTTCACCATTTTATAGGAATTAAAAAGAATACTAGTTTGAAGGTTAAATTTTATGGTTTGATGTAGCTACACAAAAAAAAGACTAGCTTCTTGCAAGATGCATAATTTTGGCAAGAATCATCATCTCTCTTTTCAGTGATACTGAAAAAAAATATTAACTGTCATCTTATTTTCTTAATCCAGCTGAGACAATTTGCTGATTTGAACCTCTGTGGGCAACTCTTGCCAAGAGAGCATTAGTCTTTACATTATGGTGGTATTTATTTCCCCGTCCCTTCCATATTTTGCTTTTCTTTCTACCCACTGGTTCTGTTTATTCAACCACTCATTCCTTCACTCATTCATTCATTTCCATAATATCTATTGAGAATCTAATGTGTGCTCCCACTAGTTGAAGAATATGATTCTCTGTCTTCCTCAGGACAAATCTTTAAATGTTTTAAAACAGCTCTAGAATTCTTGCTTTCCCTCTTAGGCATCACAGTTTCACTTAATTAACCATTTGTTATCTGTCTCTTTATCATTCTAATCTCTTTGTTTTGAACATTTTTATATCTCTTATGAGACATGATTTCAATTGGGGAAAGTCCTTGCTTTTGTTACTTAAATTTTATCTTCCTATATACAATATTATCTTACAAACATGTTTTATAATTATACAGTTAACAAATGTTACTGAAGCTATTAGATTATTGTGTAATTGATTTGGCTCATTAATTGGTTCCCAATATCCCTGGAATTAAGTAACTTGGGAGAATTTTTTCATATATAGACCACTAAACCTCAATATTGGATATATTCATTCATGACTTGTTTGTTTTACCTTTCAATTTCTCTTTGTACATGTCCCCTTTCTTCATTTTTAAGTATTGTAGAATATAATGTTATACTTTATAATAAATTTTTTCCCCTTTTTTCAGTTTCTCAAGGAGGGGTATTCTCTTCCTATTTCTAGCTTATGCTGAGGATATTCTGCTTTACTCGGGCTTTTGAATAGAGATTCATGACAAGAATCAATGGTATGATATGGACCAAATTCTTCTAATTCATTCTAAAATAAGGATGAATGGAATATGCATATAAACAATCATCCTATAACCCCACTATCACCAAAGTGTCTTTTGAGACATGCACTTTGGATATATAGTTTTTTGGTTTTGGTTTTGTTTTTTAAAGATTTATTTATTTATTTATTTATTTGTCAAAGAGAGAGAAAGAAAGAGAAACAGACCACAAGCAGGGAAAGTGGCAGGCAGAGGGAGAAACAGTCTCTCTGCTGAGCAAGGAGCCTGATAAAAGACTCAATCCCAGGATCCTGGGATCATGACCTGAGCTGAAGGCAGACGTCCAATTGACTGAGCCACCCAGGCATTCCTGGATATACAGTTTTTGACAGTTTTTACAAATGGCAATATTCCATCTTGATCAAATGTGAGGATGGTAATTAAATTAGAAAGACAAGGCATAGACTATGAATTATTCTAGGGTCTTCTAAAGTAAGAGACAGTTCCTATCCTTGGAGACTTTTAAATCTAAAAATAGAATAAAACAAAACAAAAACTCTTTCATTTAAGCATTCACTAAACCTAATTGAACATCTTCTTTTTGAATCCTTCAAATAGTGTTCACAAATAAATGATGATCATCCATATGTGAGACACACAAAAAAATGATTATATGAGCCAGTGTGATATTGAGGAAAGCCAGTAGTGTTTAAATTCAAAGCAAGATAGATTCATACCATGAATCAGGTACCTACCAACTCTGATTTTTTATTAGACCATTTTACATTCTCTGAGCCTCAGTTTCTTCCTCCATGGCTATATCCTAAAATGTCATCTATATATAGATACATGCATATATGTGTGAGTGTGTGTGTGTGTGTGTGTGCATTTACAAAAATTCAGATAGATATAATCTTAAATATGAGATAATATAATCTTAGATTGCACATTTTGAAGTCTCAGAGCAAAGGAGGAAAAGGAAATGTCTTCTATTTTCATAAATAGACAAGAGAGGAAGAGCAGCTACTTAGCAAAGAGGCATTTCAGTAAACCAGAGTTTGGGTAGTTTCCAGATACCATCATAAATTTTAAAAGATTTGTAGGCTTTCTTCCTATCAGCAAGTTCTGGTATATCTGTAGAAATTAGAGCTGGACCATCATCTGGCTGAAGCGTCTCTCAAGAATCCAAACCAAGTTCCCCCCATTGTTTGTCTGTGTTGGATTTATGCTTAAAGCAAAAGCAAAATAGGGACGCTTGGGTGGCTTGTTCAATTAAGTGTCCTACTCTTGATTTCGGCTCAGATCATGATCTCAGAGTTGTAAGATTGAGTCCTTCATCTGCTGGAGATTCTCTCCTTCTCCCTTTCCTTCTCCCTCTGCTCCTTCCTCTTTCACACTCTCTCTCATAAATAAATAAAATCTTTTAAAAACAAACACAAAAACAAAAAAAGCCCAGAAACATGATATTCTTTTATAAATCAAATATTAGGCAAAATTAAGATTCGAAGTATACATGATTTTTTTTAAGATTTTACTTATTTATCAGAGAGAGAGAGAGAGATAGCTCACAAGTAGGTAGAGAGGCAGGCAGAGAAAGAGGTGGAAGCAGGCTCCCTGCTGAGCAGAGAGCCCAATGCAGGGCTTGATCCCAGGACCCTGAGATCATGACCTAAGCTGAATGCAGAGGCTTAACCCACTGAGCTACCCAGGTGCCCTACACCTTGATGTTTATAACAGCATTACTAACTATAGCCAAACTATGTAAAGAGCCCAAATATCCATTGACTGATGAATGGATAAAGAAGATGTGATATATATACACACAATGGAATATTACTCAGCCATCAAAAAGGATGAAATCTTGCTATTTGCAACAATATCTATGGAACTAGGGTGTATCATGGCCAAGTGAAATAAGTCAGTCAGAGAAAGACAAATACCATATGATTTTACTCATATGTGGGATTTAAGAAACAAAACAGGTGTACTTATGGGGCAAGGGAAAAAGAGAGAGGGAAACAAACCATAAGAGGCTCTTAATGATAGAAAACAAACTGAGGGTTGGTGGAGGGAGGTGGGTGGGGGATGGGCTAAATGGGTGATGATTTTTAAGGAGGGCACTTGTACGTAAGTGATGAGTCACTAAATTCTACTACTGAAGCCAATATTACACTAAATGTTAACCAATCAGAATTTAAATAAAAAAATAAAGGCAACTGGAAATTTACAATATAAATACTGGTGCAGGTAATATTGTCAAAATAAAGGAGGACCACCTAAATAAGAATAAACAGAAGCCATTCATTTAGAGCTTGCTATAGCAAAGGAGCCAGACATCATCACATGCACTGGGCAGAGACTTAAAAGTGGGTAGGGTAATGGGAAAGCTCTATAGTAAGGAAAAGGGAAAGTCTTCAGAGATGCTTTGAGTAGAGGTTGCTGGCATGAGAAAACTGGAGTCAGGCTAAGAGAAGCAAAGTGTCCTCTGTGATTGGTTTGGGAAGCATTTTCAGCTTTCTCTGGTTGACTGACCCTAAGCTGTAAGAAGGGGACATGAGCAAAAATTAGGAAAATGGCAGTTACCGACCAAGTCCTAATGATTCTGGGCTGATTGCTGCAGGGCTTGTGGGTCAGAGTTCTATTTTCTTTTAAGGACTGGCCATTGTCCATTTGTATATTCTGTCTCTCAATATGCAGAGACTTGTTCCCAAAGTAAAATCTGTTAAGTATTTCATCTAGTATAAATTACTGATAGCAGATTCTAGGTCAGACTGATTAACTGACATGATCCATTGAAGTTATCAAAAGTGAGAAGGATGCAAGGGAAGATGAGCAATGAAGGCTGGAGGAAGAAATGCAAACCAAAGTAGTAAAGAAAAATGGCAGGGCAATGCAGAAATCATAAATGAACTGTGAATAAATGGCCAGTTATAACCCAAGCTGAGCGATCATAGGTAGCTTTGGCACATAACATTCCATCAACACGTATTTGTTGATTTCTTACAAGCAAAAGTCTGCTAGATACAGTGGAGAAATTAGAGTAAAATTGTATTATTATTGTTTGTTATTTCTAAGATGTAAATTTCCTTTATTCTATGAATGAGCCAGAATCTATTATACTCAGTTTTCTTTGGCAGGAGGTCCAAGGATAGCCAGTTCCCTCAGCTATCAGAATAGGCATTTCTCTTCCTAATGTGTCTATTCTTGATCAGTGATAAGAAAACCTCACTTGGATCACTTTTTCTATTCTTGGGGGGGAGGGGGTGTGCACCAGTCCTCTGATACTTGAAACTGTGCTATTATTTTGTCCTCAACCATTAAAATTATGGACCTGCATTTGGGGAGTCAGTCCAAATTTGTTTACTCCCTTGAAGCTTCATAAATGGCAATACCTCTGTTTTAGTTGCTTAAACCTTCAAGGACTATGGCCTTTCTTTACATGCATATTGAATATTTTCTTTTCTTATTGATTTTAACCATTGCAGAGAAGGTAATTTATAAAGATATACTTCGGTTAAATTTCAATAATATATAGGGTAGCTTCAATATCATGAAGGAGCAGAGTGGGTGTTAATGGAAACACCTTTGGCAGATAAGAGCATAATATACATTTACATACATATAAATCTTTACTCAGTCATAGTCCAACCTGTAATGTGACTCAGACACTTGCAGAGGGTTCTCATTATGACTTTTTTTTTTTTTCTAGCAAGACTCATTTGTACTTCTGAAGGACTTTTTTTGGTTTTTGTTTTGTATTTTTTGGGGGGGGTCAAGAAGTCTTAATTTTTTAAATTTAATTTAATTTTTTTTCAGTGTTCCAAGATTCATTATTTATGCACCACACCCAGTGCTCCATGCAATACGTGCCCTCCTTAATACCCACCACCAGGCTCGAAATGAAGTGGTAGTGTTCCCTCCACTTGATCTTCCCTCCTCTTATTTTCTCATCACTCCCTTCCCCTTTTGCATTATTTTGGTAATTTGACTTCATGTTTTGACTGAATTTACTTTTGCTTAGTGAATCTCCAAACTCACAAAGTGGTTAGTCTTCCCCTTACATGAGAGGGTTTTGAGAAATAATTGGATATATAGTCATCATATAGATGTTGCATTGTGGATAATTTCATTATGTCTATTTGGGGGAGAAGAATAAAAACAAAGCAGTGAACAACATAGTCCTGCTTTTTGTGTAAGTAGTATACTGTCTTCTATGAGTGTTTTTTCTTATCCCTGAAGCTGCAAACTTATTAACTCACAAAGTTTCTTGGTCTTTGCTTCTATACATACCAACTTTTTAAAAACAAACAACATTGAAAGCAAAAAGTCCTGAAGTGAGGTTCATTTGCCAATAAGATAAGAAGAACTTGCATCTTTTTAATCTGATGTTTTAGTTCCTAAATGGATGAGTTGGCACTCATTTAGTTCTGAGAGTACTTTTAGGAATCTTTTCTAAATTGTGTGTGTTTTTTTAAACCTTTTCAATGTATCATTACCTTTGTGACTCATGTGTTTGATTATACAGAATAGAACCTTTTATTTTCTTCTGAACAAACAAAAGAAATAGTAGTTGTTCTCCTTTAATTAATTGAGAAGAGCATTCCTGGCTTGTACTGACTTTGACTCTCCCCCAATGCCCACTGTGGTAAATTATGTAGGTCAGTGGTGCTGTTAGACCATTATAGAACTTCACTCTTGGAAGCACATCTATCGTAAGAAATCAGATTATTTTTGGTCTGCACAGATCCTTTAATTAATACTTGATTTTTTCATAACCATAAAGCTTAACTACAATTTAAAATACACTGAATAATAAGTTTTGTAGAGAAATTGCGTTAGTATAAAAAGCCCGGTCCATCTTGTTTGAGTTCCATGATGCCTTATTAATAATTTAATTATAAAGAGGATGTTAAAAATTCTGTCATTGGATGAAGACTTGTTTCTCTGGGGGAGCTAGTTGCATTAGGACAACCACGGGAGAGAGAAAAGGCAAAGATGGCTTATTCAGTTGACCAGATTGAGTGGAACATAGAATGCACTGGAACAGGAAAAATAAGCATGAAATGTGGGTTGGGACCAGAATGTAGGAGGTTCTGAATAGCAAACTAAGCAGTTCAAATATAATCTAGCAAGTAATTGAGAAATATTAAAGGTTTACATAGAGATGCTTGACTTCTCTAGTAGAAATGTGCCTTGTACAAAGAGGCAATTGAAATGAATGTCTGTATAATATAAAATATAGATATAATCATAGATATCTCAAGCTGGTCATGAATAAAATTAAATTACTCAGGCTTTTTAAGATTTAGCAATGTTATAATGCTTTGTGACTGTCACATCCAGGCCATAAAATCACACTAAATCTCTATGGTGGGGTTGGGTTTTCCGTGGAATATGATGGATGTTCCCAGTCTCAATCATCCTTGAGAGAGATTAAACCAGAGAAAGACAATGAAGACTCAGGAAACAGAGACTTAGATAAGGGGAAACCTCCTGTCTCTTTGTGGGCAGGAGCTATTTGGGATCAAATTCTGAGATGTGGAGACATGATACGTGGATCTAAGTTTGGAGAATAGAGAGAAACTGGGAGGGACATAACTGAGGACCTGTGTAAAGAACAAGTTTAGTAGGAGAGAGTAGAGTATTCTATTGTTGCTTGAGTTACACTCTCCTTTCACTTTTCCCTTAAACTTTAGTGAAGTCCCTTTAAATTTATATTATTTGTTCTCAGTTGTCTGTGCCCATTCTTTGGAAAAGCAGGGAAGGGAGGGGTTGGCAGAAACAGATGGGGGAGAGCAGTGTTCCCTCACCGAGGGCCAGGATCATGAGTAACATCAAAAGGGAATGGAAGACTCTCTGCAAAAGTGGCAGTCTCATGACGAAATGGCTAGAGACACTAAGATGAAAATTAACATCAAAAATGGGACAATGAGCATTTAATAGTTGGCTCCAGTGACTATTAGAAAATACAGCTCTGGCCAAATCCTTCCATGATGATACTTAAGGTTGCATTGAGGGCAAGTGGTTCAATGCTCTCAAATGCAGTTAGTCACTTAAAATCCAGAGAGGATTTATAGAAAGAAAGGAGGAAGTGGATAGGGAAAAATTAGCAGCTCTAAGCTGCAAAACTGCATAATTCAATAAGACTTACTTTGGTTCAAACGACGTGTTGAGTAAATAGACAGTAGGGAGTATAACTTATTTTCCTTATTTTCTTATTGAAATAGCCAGAGGACAATGTTGAGCTGCAATCACATAACCATTTCTAAAATGGCTAGTCATTGGTTAATGGAAATTCCAACATATAAAACAGATTTTATTTATATTTCTATAATAATCTGTGTGCCTATATTAGCATTAGGGAGCTATTACAAAAATCAAATGTATCCCCATACTCCTTTTTGCTTTTCTTCATTCAGGAAAAAAAGGGGAAATGATTGTTTTTGGTGGTTTTTAATGGTTGCAAATTCTCCTTTCTCACAAGTCTTTTTGACATTTTGCAACAGCATTGGGGACCACTTATCTCATGCCATATAGCTTAATATCTGAGATATAATACACATTTTTTAAAAATAAATGCTTGTGATGGGATGCCTGGGTAGCTCAGTCATTAAGCATCTGTCATGATCCGAGAGTCCTGGGATCAAGCCCCACATGGGGCTCTCTGATCCATGGGAAGACTGCTTCTCCCTCTCCTACTTTCCCTGCTTGTATTTCCTCTCTCGCTGTCTCTCTCTTTGTCAAATAAATACATAAAATCCTAAAAAAAGAAAAGTAAAATAAAATAAATGCTTGCGTCCTTCCATTCAATTTGAAAAAAAGAGAATTATGCTAAATAATATTTTAGAAAACAATCATTTTTCAATTTGAAGGCTTCCATAAAACAAATAAATTATCCATTTTCCTTGAAGTGGAATCATGAATCTATTTACTCATATCTCCTATCTTTATAAGGAATGAACATGCAATTTGAGATTAAAAGCAAAAAAAAAAAGGAAATGTACAAACTAGATAAATTGGGGAAAGCACATTGAGGGATCTTTGTTTAGTTGTACTGTCATGAATATCTACCTTGGTAGTATCAAAATAAGTTCCTGTACAAGAAAATTCTTCAGAAATTGTGGAATTCTATGGAAATAAAAATTCTCATTGTACTGACAAATTGATTTAGTCATTAATGTTTTCTCTACTGATTAACATGCTGATTACCACTAAGTGGTGTTTTCTCTGTATAGATTTTCATCTTTACAAAGAAAATTGCATTGGAAGGCATGAATCTTTAGGAACATAAAACCAAGGAAAATATAAATCTCCTTTGTTCAATAACCATTTACTCTGTCAGCTATTATTTTGGGTTCTGGAGAAATAAAGAAGAATCAAACAAGGTATCTCCTTTAAGCAGTTCAGAATTAAGTAAGAAACCAGGTATACAAACAAGCAACTAAAATGTATAGTGGCAATGCAATGATAGAGGTAAGGTCCAGAGATAACACAGAGAAGAAAGTAATAAATTCTGCTTAGAGTGTGAGGCTTTAAATTAAAGAGAATTAAAGAGAATGTTGCCGGGAGTTAACATTTGAGTTGACCTTCCTTGTAGCTCTTTAGGCAGAGAAGTAAAAGAAAGTCTTAGGGAGATAAAGCAATATGTACACATACATGGGTAAATGAGAGACAGTGTTATATGCTCAAGGAATTTCAAATATTGTTGTAATATAAAATGAAGACTAGAGAAAATGGTAAAAAAAAAAAAAAAAGCTGCTCAAAAAAAATGGTAAGAAATTCAATCTAGGGGGCGCCTGGTGACTCAAATGGTTAAGAGTCTGCATTCAGCTCAGGTCATGATCCCAGGGTCCTGGGATTGAGCCCCATGTCAGTTCCCTGCTCAGTGCAGTCTGCTTCTCCCTTTGCCCATCCCCCTGCTCATGCTTTCTCTCTCTTGCTCTTATACTCTCAAATAAATAAAATCATTTTTTAAAGATATTTATTTTTATTTATTTATTTGAGAAAGTGAGAGAGAGAGTGAGCATGAGTAGGGAGAGGGAGAAGGAGAAGGAGAAGCAGGCTCCCTG
>PISX010024697.1:0-27436 GCA_004024625.1 Mellivora capensis | reverse complement strand
TTTTTCAACTTCAGATAGTTTTCTATAATCTAATCAGTTTGGGGAACAACCTAAAAGATCAGTATTTCTCATAGGATTTTATATATGGACATCATAAAACAAAAATACTACCACATATTAATAATACTACTACCACATTTTCAATACTACCAAACAACAATACTACCACATTTTTCTGTGTGTAGTGGGGGAGTATGTTCAATTATAAAATCTAACTTATTCTTTTGTAATGCTAGGCTGGTTGGTCTTCCAATACTGCTATTATGTCGGTCATTCATGTGACAACGCAAACACACACACAACAGGCACATATAACATATATAATAAAAGAGACTTTGGTCTTTTTAACTATTTGCACTCGTAAAAATCTCTTTAAAGGGATTCAACTCAGGCTTGTTAATATATTTAAAGTTACAAAATCTGTCAAGTAATATAAATATGTTGCTTGTTTCCTGCCTAGGGTTTTAAAATTTAAAAGTATCTTTTAACTTAATATTATGTTCTTTCAGAGTTGATACATGGTATAGAAAATGCCCATCTAATTATGAGGAGTTTGAAATCACCCCATCCTCCAAAAGAAAAATCACAATTTTTACCACTAGATGCTATTGTAAACTCTTTTAGAAGCTTTGGAAGGCTTGTTGCCCAAAGTTTCTTTGTGCTTTTTTTTAAGTTTGGAAAATTTGCAAACAATTTTTTTTAACAGTGATTTTTTCCCCCCAGTTTTGTCATTGTGGTAAAATACACATAACATAAAATTTACTATCTTAAGCATTTTCATGTGTACACTTGAGTGGTATTAAGCACATTCGTAATGTGTAACCATCACCCTCATCCATCTCTAGAACTCTTTTCATCTTGCAAAACCAAAACTCTACCCATTAAACAATAACTCCCCACAATCCCCTCCCCCCAGACCCTAGCAACAGCCATTCTCCTTTTTTTCCTTTCACCTTTTCCCCCCATACTCCACCCCGTGGTAACTGCCACTCTACTCTCTATTACTACAAGTTTGGCTTTTTTAATTTTAATTTTTTAGATTCCACATATAACTGAGATCATGCAATATTTGTCTTTCTGTGTCCAGCTTATTTCACTTAGTCTAATGTTCTCCAGATTCATCCATGTTGCAAATGGCAGAATTTCCTTCTTTCTTATGACTCAGTAATTTTCCATGCTGTCTGTGTCTGTGTGTGTGTGTTTAAATAGATAAGAGATAGGTATTTATTTGTATGTAGATAAAATTATACATATACCAATGATATATTTGTATATAATATTAATATTTATATATCATTGCATTTACTTATGTATTTCATTATGCATATGTAATGTAATGTAATATTGATATATCACATTTTCTTTACCCATTCATCCATCAACTTTGAGGTTGTTTCCATATCCTGGCTATTGTGAATAATGCTTTAATGAACATGGGAGTACAGATAGCTCTTTGCGATACTGATTTCATTTTCTCCGGATATATACCCAGAAGTTAAATTGCTAGATCATATGATAGTTCTATTTATAATTTTTTGTTTGTTTGTAATTCTTTGAGGATCCTCCACACCGTTTTCCACAATGGCTATACCAACTTACATTCCCACCATCAATATACAAGAATTCGCTTTTCTCCACATCCTTGACAACACTTGTTACCTTTGACTTTTTAGTAATAGCCATCCCTAATAGATGTGAGGTGATACTTCATTGTGGTTTTGATTTCCCTGATAATTAGTGATGTTGATCATATTTTCAAATACCTGTTTAATCATTTTTAATTGGCTTATTTGCCTTTTTTTTTTTTTTTTGGCTGTGGGAGTATGAGTGTCTTATATATTTTGGATATTAATTCCTCATTGGATGTATGATTTGTAAATACTTTTCTCACTCTATAGATTACCCTTTCATTCTGTTAACTGTTTCCTCTGCTGTGAAGAAACTTTTCAGCTTGTTTGCTTTTGCTTTTGTTGCCTGTGCTTTTAGTGTCATATACAAAAAAATCATTGCCAAGACCAAGGCCAAAGAGCTTTTCCTCTGCCTTCTTCTAGGAGTTTTGCAGTTTTAAGTCTTTATCCCACTTAGACATTAATTTTTGTATATGGTGTAAGGTAAGAATTAAATTTCATTCTTTCATATGTATAGACCCAGTTTTCCCAACACCATTTATGAAAGAAATCCTTTACCCATTTTGTGTCCTTGGTGCCCTTGTCAAAAATAGTTGACTATGAAAGTATGGGTTGATTTCTGGGCTCTCTATTCTATTCCATTGATCTGTATGCCTGTTTTTATGACAGTACCATACTGCTTTGAATAATGCTGTTGGAATTTTGATAGGGATTAATTACATTGAATCTGTAGGTTGCTTTTGGGTAGTATGGACATTTTCACAATATTAATTCTCCCAATCCATGAACACAAGCTATCTTTCTATTTCCTTGCGTCGTCTTCAATTCCTTCATCAATGTTTTCATTTTTAGTATACAGATATCTCACCTTGGTTAAATTTATTTCTACAATGCTATTGTAAATGGGATCATTTTCTTATTTTTTGTATAGTTTATATTGATTTTGTATCCTGAAACTTTGCTGGATTCATTTATTAGTTTTAACAGTTTTTTGGTGGAAACATTAGCACTTTCTGTATATAGGAGCATGTCCTCTGCAAACGAATAATTTTGCTTCACCCTTTCCTATTTGGATGCCTTTTATTTCTTTTTCTTGCCTAATTGCTCTGGCTAGGACTTCCAGTACTATGTTGAATAAAGGTGGAAAGAGTGGGCACCCTATCTTGTTCCTGATTCTAGAGGAGAGGCTTTGAACTTTCCTCCAGTAAGTACAATATTAGTTATGAGCGTGTCAGATATGGCCTTTATTATGTTTAGGTGCATTCTTCTATCCCTAATTTGTTAAGAACTTTTATCATGAAAAGAGGTTGAATTTTGTCAGATGCTTTTTCTGCATCTATTGAGATGAGCACATGATTTTTATCCTTCATTTTATTAATACGGTGTGTCACATTTTTTATTTGCATATGTTGAACCATTCTTGCATTTTTCATTTTTTTAACATCTTAATTTTATTTTATTTTTTTCAGTGTTTCAAGATTCATTGTTTATGCATCACACCCAGTGCTCCATGCAATGCGTGCCCTCCTTAATACCCACCACCAGGTTCACCCATCCTCCAAGCCCCTTCCCCTCCAAAATCCTCAATTTGTTTCTCAGAGTCCACAGTCTCTCATGATTCATCTCCCCCTCTGATTTCCCCCGATTCACTTTTCCTTTCCTTCTCCTAATGTCCTTTGTGTTATTCCTTATGCTCCACAAGCATAAAATTTCTTTGTTTTTACAGAATTCGGTAACAGTTTCCACCAATACATTAACTAGAAAGAGTTTTCATTTTGGTTAATTGAAACACAAATTTTGATTTATGAGTAAAATACATGAACTTTTAAGACACCAATAAATTCATAGCTTATTGAGAACCTGTGGGGATATTTTATAACGTATTTAATAATGCCTTTGCTGAAACCAATTTTAATATTTATCTTAAAACCATTTAAGATGTATTGAGTATTTCATACATATTTTAAAAATTCAACTTTAGCCCTTTATAATTAAGACACTGTTACTAAAAAAACATAGTAGTCATTAATTTGTTCTCTTTGATTGTTGAATTATATTCTAGCCAGTATTTTATCACCCTTCCATTACTTTTATCAAGCAACTACTATAATATTAGTGGGAGAATCTTGGAATTACTCTGGAATCAATTGGCTCCCAACTAAAGATAATGTAAAATTACATTGATTTTGTTTTCTGAATCAGAAAGCAATGTATTATCGGGGAACATTTGGAATACAGAAAAAATATTTATAAAGAAGTAGTCCTCGAAAACTTAAGCACATTAAAAATAATCACTATTAACATGTTAATATATTTCCTATATTTTATAGACATTTTTATATATGTATTAGCAGGTATATTCGTGTATAAACATAGCATATACAAAGTCTTACATATGTAGACATCAACCTGGATATACAGTTTACATTTTTTTACTTAACATTAGTAAGTATTTTCACATATCACTTATTGTTTAATACCAAGATGCAGTTTATGACTGCATAATATTTCCTCCTATGGATATACCATAATTCATTCAACCATTCTCCAATTGTTGGACATTCAGGTTGTTCCAAATTTTTTTAATGTTATAAATTTAATGAACCATAAAACAGATAAATGGAAGTACTTCTGAAAGAGAGGAACACAGGCATAAACGTGATGAACTGAGGTATTATTGAAAGAGATGACTATCATGGTGATGTGCCAAGTGGATTAAATAGCAAGATCCAAATCAGAGAGACCCCTAGTGGAAGAACATGGAAGTCAAGGATCAACTCGGGCCCTGGCTTATAGAAACAGAAAGGAAGAGATGGATATGAAAACTAACTGGGACGACTGGGTGGCTCAGTCATTAAGTGTCTGCCTGGGCTCAGGTCATGATCCCAGCGTCCTGGGATCGAGCCCCACATTGGGCTCCCTGATCGGTGGGAAGCCTGCTTCTCCCTCTCTCTCTCTGCCTGCTTGTGTTCCCTCTCACTGTGTCTCTCTTTGTCAAATAAATAAAATAAAATAAAATAAAATAAAAACTATTATGTTGGGACCAGGACTTGGCAAATGATGGGCACTCATGAGATATGAGTCAGGAAACTCTTCAGAGTTTAATTTGCACACTGGGGAGAATTAACATCATAAATAGAAATTGTGAGATTTGGAGGAGGGGCTTATTTGAAGGTAACTTTTAACACGTTTACCATGACACCAATGTGCCAGACTGAAGTGTTGATGGACACTTGGGCTGGAGATGAAAGTACAATTCATAAATGGGTAGAGAATGTAATGATGAATGCATGAGAATAATTGATACATTTGAGGGTCATTCAGCACAGGTGATAGAAAATAGTTGAAGTTTAGTAGAGAGAGAGAGAGAGAATGAGAAATCAGTTAATAGAGTTCTTGAGAACCCAGAGAGAAAGCAAACATCAAGAATGAAATTTACAGTGCCAGGAGTCAGAGGCATCGGTGCTGAAGACAAGCTACTGAAAGGTTAATTGTAACGTTAATTTTTTTTTTTTTAAACCGGTGATACGACCCTAAGCCAACTCCAAAGGCATTTGGGGGCAAGTAGGTGGTCATTATGATTTTGAAAATTCAGTGGTGATGGGAGAGGAAAAGTGGGATGTGTGACTGAGGCGGTCAGAGGAGGTTGGGAGGCAGTGGGTTCATGTGACCTCATGTGACCCCTCTTCTTCACAGACTAGCTCCTTCCAGCCAGTCCAGCTTTTCACCGGAAGGCTACGTAGGAAATGGAAAAAGTATGAATTCATATAGGCACCTTACCTCATTGGCCTAAAAATTACTATTCAAAAATAAAGAAAGAGAGAAACAAAGAAAGAAAGAAATCTTTTACCTTTTTAGAACTTTCAAAGAGATAATTTATTCAAAAGGGAAAAAAAAAATCTTTATCTTTTCAGGCAGCCACTGAGGAAACTGAACAGACCAGTCAAGAGGATGTAAATGATGACGAAAAACCACAGAAAGGGAATACCGAACTTGCCCCATCAGGTTTGTTCCCTGACAGACTGGTTTTAAGGTAGATCATGGTAATTGTTAAGATACAATGGGAACAGTCAAGAATTTCTCCCATGGAGCCATAGAAAGATAGTAAATCAAGGCTCCATAACTGGTGTGATTGTGCTGCCACCTAGAGGCTTCCCGGGGAAATCCATGGCCATGTCATTTATCTTCCTGTAGAAACAGGAGCCCATCCTTTTGGCTACTGTAGTTGTTGTTTTGTTTTTTTTTTTTTAAGTATTTCTCTGTCATCAAAAAGGTTGTATTTCCCCCAAATAAATGATGCTGAAAACTGAGGGTCCTATTTTAACACACGGAACATCATCAGATAATAAGATATAAATCAAAAATATGTCATAAAATAGACGCTAAAATGAAAAAGCTGGTGAATAGTTTAAAAGAATTAAGTAATGCCCCCCATATGGACAGTGAGTATGAATAGAGACCCACTGTTCCCTAAAGTAATATTTCTCATGCTTTTAACACGTTTCTTCTCTTGGCAAGCCTAAAACACTCTTACCTGCTTCTAAATACCAAATTATGTTAAAATAATTTAAAATAAATTTTTAATATAAAATTTTTATTTTAAAATAAATTTTTAAATTTTTAAAATAAATTAAATTTTAAAATTAAATTTAAAATTTTAAAAATTTAAAATTTAAAATAAATTAAGTTTTAAAATAAAATTTAAAATAAATTAAATGGCATTACTAAAAATTTTAGCAATGCTTTTTCAAACTAGATTGCACTGCCACATTTTGATATGCGCCCTCACTCTAGACTATACCTAATTCTTCCTAATATATCAGAGAACACTTGATTTTCATTGCATTATACGTGCCCCATGATCCTTATCACATTCCAATTATGAAAATGTACTGTTTAAAAGGAGCATTGAAATATGAAAGAAAGACTCGGGCTGCCACTCAGCCCTTTGGATAGAAACTGTCTTTCAATGTTCTCCTACTCAACCCACCTACTGTAATATTTTGTGTCAACATTTTGTTGACTCTGCGACTCTTATTAAGAACTTAAATTTCCCCTAGTGGGGCCCCTTGATGTGTTTTGTGTTGTGTGATTTCTTTTTTTCATGTCTTGAAAGAGCCTAGAAAATTCTGGTATCTCAGGCTCTTTACCTCCTCTCATCACACTGCAGTCCACCTTCTTACAGCCGAGGGTAGGATACGTGCTCAGTGGACTTGGTGGCAGGGCAGGAAAAATGGTCCCTTACATGGTTCTCTTTTTCTTCTTCATGTTTCTGAACAATACTCCATTTTCAGAGCCACAGCATTTTACAACAACCGTGACCCGATCCAGCCCGACCGTGCCCTTTGTGGAGTTTTCCTCCAGTGCCCAGCTGAAGAACGATGTGCCAGAAGAAAAAGACCAGAAGAAAGTGGAAGATGAGATGAGTGGAAAGGTGGAGTTGGTGCTGTCACAAAAGGTAGAGTACACGGTGGTCTAAAGCAGTTAAATCCAAAGTCAGCGTGGCTTCACGAGGTAGCTGGTTTATGATGTGAGCAGTTGTAAGTGGCACTTGTTCATAATGAAGATTTAATTTCTCTCCAAGGCTGTGCCTATCTTCAATCTGTATTTTTTTTCTGAATACAAATATACTATGTGTCCCTTATAAAACAATGCAAATTCGTATAGAGAGATGTATGCGTCAGGTCCCGTGGGGTGCTCCAGCAGACCCTCATGAACTGGGTGGCTTGTAAACACCAGAAGTCTATTTCTCACAGCTGTGGAGGCTGGAAGTCCAAGGTCAAGGTGTTTGGTGAGAATCCACTTCCTGGTTCACGGATCTCTGTCTTGCGGTGGCCTCACTTGGTGGGTGGGGTGAGGGAGGTCTCTTGAGACTCTTTTATAAGGGCATGAATCACCTACAAAAGGCACCATGTCCTCATACCACCATCTCGAGGGTTAAGGTTTCAGCATACGAATTTTGGGAGGCCACAGATAGTTCGTAGCTATACATTTTTGTAACTTACAGTAATGTGCATACAAATGTAACAACTCTATCAAGTAATATATGTAAACATATAAGAAATAATATATAAATTTAAAAAAATAGAAATAGAGCAATAGAGAGAAAAAGTCACTGAAACCTACCTCTATGAGTAACCATTAATGTATACTGATATGGATTTATCCATTCAATATCTTTTAAATTTTATTTTAAATAATTTTTTTAATTATACAGGATTTTATACATTTAAAGAAAAATGGAATATAAGTTCTAAAACTTTGCGGTTAGGTGTTAGTTTCCTGTGCATGAAGTTGCTTATTTGCAGCTTACGAAACATTCTCTTTCCAATATTTACCTGTTTTGTAACAATGGTGCTTCTGATGCCTCCGGACCTGCATAACAAGGAAACTAGAAAATTATTATTCTGATATAATGAGTTTTAATGTCTTGTTTTTATTAAATTTCTTCCTTGCTTGGAGTCTCATCTCATTCGTATTAATTTGGTTGTTTTTTTTTTTCCCAGGCACAGTCTAAAAGTCTTCATCTTTTATGCCAGTCGTTCTCAACCTTGGTTGCCTTTTAGAATTTAGAAACACCAAGCATGCTGCATAGCAAATAAATCAGAATCCCTGGCGGGGCAGGGCCCAGGCATCTGTATTTTTCAAAGCTCCCCACCCCCACCCCAGGTGATTCCGGTAGGCCACCAAGGTGGAGAACCATGGACTGGCACACTGGCTTACTCTATGTGGTGCTATTCCAACTTTAAAAATTCACCCTAAGTTGGGCTGTCACTTTAGAGTGAAAAACTGACCCTGTCTATCTAGTCCCAGTTCATCTATCATTTACTTGGTCAGTATTGACTGTGCACTTACTAGGAGCCCGGCACCGTACCAGATGCTTGATGTTCAACAGTGAACATCAAGCTGACCTTAAGGAGCTGACCGTGCTCTTGTCCTTGTAGAGCCTCAAGAATGCCTATTGCTATAATGCCCTTGGGGAATTTCAGACTCTAGTTATTCCCCACTTTTACACATACAGGATAAAAGAATGATCTAGATGTCTGAAAGGAGGAACTGAACTGTAGGAAGACATTGGGGACAGGCAGGATTTCCCACCTTTGGAGATTTGTGCGTTATCCACATTACACTTGTAAACATTATTTATGTATCATTCTTCCAAATAGACTCCCCCCACCACTTAAATCTAAACTGAAAGGAAAACTGTATCGTTGCTAGAGAGTATTTTTTTTTTAATGAAACAAAGTAAACACAATAGCTGAAGAGTATTCATCTGGGTATCTCATCTGTGTGGTCTGTCTTTGGGCCACCAGTGTCATGTCTACCATACTATGGAAAAACTTGTTTTCAGGGATTCTTAACTTTGTGTGTGTATGGACCTTTTGGCATCTGGTAAATAGTATTCTAAAGATAGGATCTTTAAAGCATAAAATACCCAAGATTACCATGTTTTCCTTAGTATCCAGTGATATCAAGTATATACCCCCTAAATTCTCTTCTGTGGACTGCAGTTAAGCATCTCTACTACTTGGTTGGCAAGTGAACTAATGGTCTTGGAATCCAGTACTTTTCCTACACCAGATGAATCTCTGCCCTCTCTTTCCCCTACTGTGGAGTTAGCTCTTAGAAAGAGAGAAAAGGGTGATCACTATTGCAACAGATTGTGTTTTCTGACTTCACTTGCAAGTGTTCCCTTTATCAGACAAAGTGCCCATGCTCACAGGATGACCTTCTTACATAATGGTGATTTTGAGCATTTCTGCTATTAACATTCATTTACAACTGAGCATTACCGAAATTTTTTTTGCCAGACTCAACGAAGGAGAAAATAGAATGGGGTTAAAATTTGGAGGTTGTCAACTTTAGTAAATCTAAGCTTTTAGTTTTTTTCTTTTTTTTTTTAAGATTTTATTTATTTATTTGACAGACAGATCACAAGTAGGCAGAGAGGCAGGCAGAGAGAGAGGAAGGGAAGCAGGCCCCCTGCTGAGCAAAGAGCCCGATGTGGGGCTCAATCCCAGGACCCTGGGATCATGACCTGAGCTGAAGGCAGAGGCTTTAACCCACTGAGCCACCCAGGTGCCACCTAAGCTTTAACTTTTGCTGCAAGTTTAACATTGAAGTTCATTTGGCCATCTGGTTGACCTCTGTAATGCGCAATGAAGCAATTAACTGTTTCCTTCAGGATTCCATTAGGGTTGAATGTATTATTCATAAAGAAAAATAAAATTTTACCAAGAAGAAATTATAGACATTAAATCATCCTGAGAACCAAATCACAGATCAGCTTATGATGAAACAAGCACTCTACAGCTTCAATTGCCTTGTTGACTATCAAATTAGTCTATTGGGAGCAGAGCCACCAGCCAGAGTGAATCTGAGAAATCCCTGTAAGCAGCTGAAAAGACATAAACTGATACAACCAGGCCCCTCCTTCAGATCTTTGCTCAGAATCTACTGACTTATTTTAGACATCAGTTTAGTAATCTGGAATCAGTTGATTAGAAGCAACGAATCAAAAGGAGGGTACTTCAGTTAATTGGAAGCAACAAATCAGAAGGAGGGTACTTTTACCAAAGGCCAGACTGGGGGAAAACAAAATAAAACTAAACAGCAATAATAAAAAAAAAAATCTACTTCTACAAAGCAAACATAAGAATTTTTAAAGCTTGTGATTTTGGAACGATTTACCATAAGGACAAGTGGTCTAACATGCCTTAAAAATCTCATAATGGCATCATTGCTATGACACTAGTTGATAAGTTATTTATAATGATACTTCTTTGTTTTTAATGTGCTTCATGTAAGTTTGTGGGAGGCCTCTGTAGTGTCTCAAGAATAATGTCCATTAGAAAGTGATATTATTTTCATATTCAGCACTTACATAGTAAGGTTTTTTCCTTTCTTTTTTGTGGAACATCTCACTGCCTAACACTACAAAATACTGTATTATGTAGTATCAGGAAGAGAATATGTGATTGATCAATCAGAAAATGAGACAGAGTGATATACAATCCCAATAATGGAATAGTATCTTCTGGGTTTGGAGAAGAGTGATCATTATATTTTTATGCTCCAGTTTGATTTCTCTGGAAAAAAATCTGCCTCTATATTTTTTAAAAATATTTTATTTATTTATTTGACAGAGAGAGAAGATCACAAATAGGCAGAGAGGCAGGCAGAGAGAGAGAGGGAAGCAGGCTCCCTGCTGAGCAGAGAGCCCGATGCGGGGCTCGATCCCAGGACCCTGAGATCATGACCCGAGCCAAAGTCAGAGGCTTAACCTAGTGAGCCACCCAGGCGCCCCTCTGCCTCTATATTAATGTAGAAAGCACAAAGGGGTTTTGGGGAAAGGGTGAACATTTCCATTTAAAAGTCATATGTTTTGTGTACTGACTTCTGTAATAGCCATGAGTCCTTAAATTTTATTTCACCTGTGCATTTTTTAATGGACAATATTTGTAACATTTCTGCCTGTTTGTCCGTGATCCAGGTGGCAAAGCCAAAATCACCAGAACCGGAAGCAACCCTGACGTATCCATTTCTGGACAAAATGTCTGAAACCAACCAATTACACTTGCCAAATCTCTATTCTCAAGGTAAAAAGAAAGAAATGTTTTATTTAAGCGCTACGTGTTCTGCTGGGCTCATCTATAGTAAAATAGTCTTTATTTTATTTTATTTGTTTAATTTAAATTCAAGAACTAACATAGTATATTACTAGTTTCAGAGGTAGAATTTAGTGATTCTTTCACTTGTATGTGGAATTTAAGACATAAAACAGCGGATCGTAGGGAAAAGGAGGGAAAAATAAGACAAAATTAGAGAATGAGACAAACCAACTGAAATATCCTTTATTTTAAAGGAAGATTACTTCCTTTATGTTAACATCCCATTACCATGGTGCTTGCAAGAGGCCGTGGTGGCTGAATTAAGTCACTTCAGAATGGAAGTTGGGGGTTGCATTCTTTATTTGCCCCAGCCAGGAACCCAGAGGCCAAAAGCATTTTGTAAGCAGAACACCATAGGCACGACAGGGCCTCTGTAAGTGTTTGATACCTTAAAATAATTTTATTGACTCCAAACTGTCAAAAAAAATTACAAACTAAAAAAATAACTTCAATAAAAAGTATATCATCCTAACATTATATCAATTTCATTAATTGTTAATTATCCCATCTTTATAAAATAGTCATTGAATTTGACAATTTGACTTTATAGAAGAAAATCAGATTTTATTACCTCATAACAATTTCTGGGTATGTATGATGATTACTGAGAAATCATTCACAGTCATAGATTAAATATGTTCCGCAAATTCTCCAGGAACTCCTTAGGCCATGTAGAGGTTGTGAATTCAACCCTTTATTCTTTAAAGTCCTACTTGAATACCTTTATCCTTATGAGACACTCAGGTGCCCACAAACACCAGAAAGAAATGGGGTCAGGGAGTGTCCTGAGAATTCCATGATTATTCTTCAAAACAGACCACTGGGGCTTCCTGGTATGAGTTCTCTTTACAGACATGAAAATGGCTAGAGTTGAGGAGGCAAGAGCTGTGAGGTTTTTGTTTGTCTTTTTTTAATGTACTCTTTCCAGTACATTTTAAAGATTTATCAGTTCAGGCAAAGAGAAGATGGTACAGGGTCATTGTGGCTGGGGATTATTTATTTTACTTTCCTTTTTTCAAGGATGGGCAGCTATTTGGGGCCACCATTGGCAGAATCTGGATTGACTTCCATTAGCTTTAGCTGATGGCTGGGAAAGAAGGTGTGCTCTATTTGAGTAACAGGAAGTCCTTGGGAGGGAATTAAGTAGTACATACACTGATGATCATTTGTTTCTAATTGTGGGAACAAGTTCAATACTGTCTTCAAGGCATTTGTTTTTAATTTGTCAGCCCTACTATCCTGAAGGGAATTGACAAAAATGAAATCTCATAACTGGGTCAGCAATTGACCATAGTTAGATAGAGTTTAATCCTGCCCCGTTTCTCCCACTTTTTAATTGTGTGGATAAGTAACACAGAGAGGAAGTAGGTATTTTAAGCCAGCTTAATTAGTTTTGTTGTCTCACGTGTTTTGCCAGCCCGTTACATCTTGATTTTATAAAATGGGCTGTCAACGAAGGGACTTTCCATTGCGCTTTATCAAAGTGAAGTGACAAAAAAAATAAAATTTGGTAGCATTAGAGCGTCTCGAAGTTTAGTCTTCAGGAGAGAATTATATTTGGTATGCACCTGTTCTGTGCTCTCTCTTCTGGTTCGGGGAAGCCGGAACGACAGCTGCATTTTCTGGAGACAGAATGCCCAGGTTTGAATTCTTGCCTGTGTGGTTCTTAGCCATGTGGTCCTCCCCACCAAGTTGTCCTAATCTCTAATCATCCCCTGTGAACTGTCAAAGGGAGATCACAGAACTACCAACCTCATAGGGGTCTTGGAAGAATTAAATGGGATCAGCCAAGAAGAGCGTTTAGCTCCACACCTGACCCAGAATCAGCACTAATAATACACTCTGGTAGTCTCAGAGGAGTAGCAGTAGGAGTAGAGTTACAGAGCCAGACGCCAGGCCAGAAGAGGCCATTCTCAAATGCTTTTCTTAGAACAAGAGTGTATGTTGCAGAGATATGGCTCTAAGCGGTCATTTGCAAATAGGAGTGTGGGCCAGAGTTCCCCGCAGGGCTGGTTGACACACGGGTCTCTGGGCTCCGCTCCTCCAGTGTCTGGGGAGGCCTGGGTGGGGACCAGAGGATTTGCATTTCTAACAGGTTCCCAGAGGTGATGCTGATGCTGCAGGGCCAGGGACCACGCAAACCATGGACATAAAGTGGGTGTTTAAACTGTGCACCAAAGACACCATCCAGAGACAGGAGAATAGCAGTAAGACTTGTTTGGAGCAACTAAGATCCTATCCTCAAGAAGCAGAAGGCCTCTAATAAATGTGAACTTAAAAGACATAATTTCTCTTTAATTGGGAGAGGAGGGGGGAAGTATAGGACTTTCCCCAGATATACAAATTTCGTGGGAATGGGAGGTCCAGGGTACCGGGTACGGAATGAATGAGTCATGGGAATGGGCATGAAAGGCATAGAGCAGGAAAGAGTCACTGGTGTTGCGCTAGCGCTGTGTGGTGACAGATGGCAGCCGCACTCATGGTGTGTGTCCGTGCTACAACGTACTGCACAGAGTTGTCAAGTCGCTATGTTGTGCACCTGAAACGAATGTAACCTTGTATGCCAACTGTACTTCAACTGGAAGAGGTCTGTGGACCTGTAAGTGACGAGTCTGTGGTCACACATCAAGTCCAAAGAAGCTATAGGTTGGGATCAGGAATCCTGGAGCCATACCTAATATTCTGTCCTCTAGACCATGGCATCTTCCCCGTGTTTATAAACGTGTCTGTTTATAGACTGATTATACCAGCTACCGAAGATCTGGTGGGGAGCCCGTATATTTCACAGATTTCCCTTAAACACACACACACACACACACACACACAGAGTCTTTAAATACTCTGAAAACATTCATAAAATACATTTGAAGGTGACAGTTTTCCTTTTCTCCACTGTCTCCCAACAGTTCAAAGATATATTCGTGTTTCTGGAAACTGTGTGCCCACTCTAAAAACTTCTGTCTTTATCCACCCTGAGAATGACATCCAAGTGCACAGAACCCAGTTCAGGGATGCAAATGCTTACCGTGTACTTGTGTCTGTCCAGTGCCGCTGAGTTACAGATCAACACTGCTGCATCCAATAATTGTGGAACTTACTTACCTCCACTGTCTTTTATACTTTCCTGGCGTTCTCCCAAAGCAATGTAAACTGTGCATTTCGCCCTTGCAGAACATGTTATTATCCTGTCATTTGAGATTTAACATGTTAACAGTTCCACCATTAAGTATGAACCTATAAAATATCACCTAACACCAAAGGAGATAAGCCACAGCTTGAATTGGTCCGTGTCTGCTGGCTCTTGCCCGTGTCTTCGGGTTTCGAGCGTGTTTTATTGAGATGTATTGTACTTTCAGATTCACTCCTTCTCAAGTCTATCGACTACCGCCAGACCTCCTTTAGTCCTTGGGAGTCTGGTTCCGCTCGGTCCTCACCCCTGTTCTCACGGTTTTCTATTTGTTCTGTTCTGCCACCTGATCTAGAGTCCCCTGGCTCCGCCAACATCCCGCTGAGAGTTCAGAACTCTTGGCGACGTTCCCAGTTTTTCTCCCAGTCAGGTAAAATGCATCCTGGGGAGCTGTATTTCCTCTGTGCAAAAATCCGTGTTGGGGGCAGCCGATAATGTCTGGTATTTTTCCTCATTTCTGATTGCAGAAAAACAATGCTTACTTCTGACACACAGTTAGCAAAGAGCTTGTTCTCTGATAACCACTCTGCTTCTACTAAAATTGGAAGGAAATTCATAGAAGTTTTTGGAAGGAAATTTGTAGAATTTTTCTTGGATTCTAAAAATCTAAGGAAATAATATTCAGCTCTTTTTTAAAAAAAAAATAGGCATTCGAAGTCATTTTTTGTTCTCTTCTCTTTTGAAAGAAAGGTTAGAAGCATTTACCAGGAATTGGTAATGGTTCTCTTGTTAACTGTGTCCCTCTCTTTACTTCCCGGATGATGTCTGACCTCTCTCTGTGTGATAATTCTCCATGTCAGACAGTGAGGGAGCCGGGCTAGCAAGCGGGAAGGGAATGCAGGGGGCATTAAACACCAGCACCTACAGTTTTTGCTTCCTATAGTCTAGTCTCTGGTGCTAATTGATGTGATCAATCATACTACACTCGTCATAACTCCTTTCGGTGATGGGTACAAATTGCTTCAAGGGTCTGCTTTATTATGATTTTCTAATGCTCTTAGCTTACAAAAAAAAAAAAAATGATCTCAGACTGACATAGGAACCGCATTCCACTCAGAGGACCAGAGAAAAATACTGTTAGAAGCTGCTCACGTTGCGATCTTTTTTCTTTCTTTTTTTCTCTCTGTGCAGTGGATTCTCCAGGCAGTGAAAAGTCACCTGTAACTACACCTGTAAGTAGCTCATCTTAAGGAATAAGATGATGCATTGAGTATGATTTTAATTTATAAAGTATTTGATTTGCTGAAAGAGGGTCCAATCAAAAATGGGCTTGAAGTGATTATAAAAGAATAATTAAACGGCATGTGTAATGCTGTGAGGTGAATTTTGAAGAAAGACACAGATTATCATTATGCAGAATTGTGATCATGCTTAGAAACAAAACGGTAAGTGAGTCGGGAAAGTAAAATCTAATGAAAGTGACAATCGGAATTAATATAAAAACATGCAATTTATCTAGGCATTCAAAATCATTTTTTTTTCAACTGAGGACAATGCTTGTACATGGTATAGTGTTGGCTCTGGAACTCTCTGGAAGACCCAGGCTGTCACTCCCTCTCGCCTACTGCCTCCCACCACACTCAGTTGTAAGCTCCACAACTCGGGGACCCTCGGGGACCAGCTGGTATCCCTCCCTGGCCCGTAGTAGGTCCTCAGCAGGTAGTCACTAAAGGAAGGAACACGATCGCTTTTCTTTCTTTTGTGTATCACAAAGTATCTTTCTCTTTGGCTTCCCCTGCAAGTGCTCACTGTTTTTCTTTTAAACAAATATTCCCTATTTTCTTCTGTGCTGCCTAGTGAAATCTGAAAATTAAATAATTCCTAATTGTCGCTATTGTTTTCCTCCTGGACTCCCTATGGCTTTATTCACATGACCACATCCTTTTCCCCAAGAAAACAAAGAAGGGCCATGCCCTTGAGAGAGGTTCTGAACATTGAAAGTGCTTCCAAGTTTTAGGAAAATGCCAAGTGGAGCCAACCTCTAACACCATTAACTCCAGATTTCTTATCTAGAATCCCATTTGGATGACATTTTATGGTCATCCAAGGAAACTTGGGAAGTTTTGAATTATATACAATTAAATAGTTTTTCTCCCACATAACATGTCAGAGCCTTTAGTCTACTCATGTGTGATACGAATCCCAAGAGTGGCGTACAAGAAATACATTTCCCTACCCTGTTGGCCCACCTTGCCTTGACTTTTTGTGGGCATCACCCTAACTGCAGGCACCATAGCAAGAGCATCAATGGGGTATGTGTAAATACCTTTTCATATGTGTAAATACATTAAAGTTATCACTTTTCATATTATTATAAATCGAGCAACACCCATGATCTGGCCTGCGTTCTCAGCCTGGCGACACTTCTCTGGGCCAGCCCACCCAGATGGTAGCATCGATCTGTTGGGGGCAGGTCAGGGCCCAAGGTGAGCTGGCCCAGGTATCTTGGGCAGTTACTAGACCCATCTAAGCCTTGGACAGGACTGGCCCTGTCCAGCTTCTCAGGCAGCCCAGGTAGATCCTGCCTGCACCCCATCCTGCCCCAGACTCCCTGCCTCCTCCCTGAGGCCTCCCCCCTCATCTTGCTGCTTGTCTCGGGCTTCCCAGGCAGGCAGTTCTAAGGGCCTCCCCAAACCACGCCCATCAGAACAGAGGGAAGAAAAACACAGTTACTGGGGAATGTGGTTTGCCTTGGTGGGGAGAGGCCAAGTTCAAACACCGCAGCCCCCACTCCTTTAGGAGGTTTCCCAGAGACCAGCTGTGATTTCTCTCCCCGGCTCGGCTTCCTGTATTCTGTATTGTGGGGGCGCACTTTGGTTCATGCATCCTTCTCTCATTATTCCTGTTAACTCACTTGGTGCCAAACTCACAAAGACCTTTTTACAAAAAAAAAAAAAAAAAAAAAAAAGCCTTTGGGTTTGAATGTTGGTTTCCTGGGCCCCAGAGCAGAGACTCACTCGATCCTAGATCACAGGTGATGCTGGTGTGCATCGGCCCTTGAACTAACCTGATAGAGAAACGCAGTAGCAGTATGAATGCTTAGTCCTATAGTGCAGCAAACACTGCTTCTCACAAAAGTCCGCTCTGCTGAAAGCAGCATCCCCATGTGCTGGGACCAGGATCCCTATGCAGAACGAGGGTCTCAGGCTCAGAAGCGTGAATAGGTTTAAGAAATCACTTCTGAAAGAAAGGGAAGCCAAAACCTTCCCGTGCCAGGGGCTAATTACGTCCATGTTTTCATTAGCTCCAAAAAGGGTCACAGCATCATACGGGCCTCTTGGAAGTCAACCAAGGAGGGATGAAGATGAAAAAGTAGTTTTCATTGACAAAGAGGGTCTTTCAGTATGTTAGGGCTTCTGCTTCCGCTTGTCCCTCTAGTGCCTGTCTGTAAGCTGATTGTGTCCCTGGCCCCGGCCTGGCCTTGAGGACATGGCTTAGCTCTGATCACAGTTTTATTTTCTAAGCAGTTTAAGTTCTGGACATGGGACCCAGAAGAGGAGCGCCGGCGACAGGAAAAATGGCAACAGGAACAGGAACGTTTGCTCCAGGTAGGACTGTGGTCACTGCTTTGTTGTTGTTGTTGTTGTTTTCTATTAGATGCTGCTCCTTTCATTACTGTTGTATTAGGTGAATTTTTAGCACGGGAAGTGCATGGAATTAGATGCTTCTCAGGAGCTGGTGAGTCTAAGTTCATTTTGTGCCCGTCCAACAAAGTGTCCTGTGTCTAATTCCCCTTGCCGGAGGTTGCACTGATGAACACAGTGAAAAAGCACGTGATGGGATGAGCGCTGGGCGCTATGCGCAACTGATGAATTACTGAACTCCACATTGGAAACTAGTGGTGTACTATATGTTGACTAATTGGATTTATCTAAAAATAAAAAGTAAATTTTAAAAAAAGAAGAAAAAGCATTTTACTTAAAAAAAAGTCCCAAAAAAAGCCCTAGGGGTCACCTGGCTGGCTCAGTCGGTAAAGCATGTGACTCTTGATCTTGGGGTCGTGAGTTTGAGCCCCACGCTGGGTGTAGAGATTACTTAGAAATAGAATCTTCAGGGGTGCCTGCTTGGGTGGCTCAGTCGGTGAAGCATCTGCCCTCAGGTCATGATCCCGGGGTCCTGGGATGGAGCCCCACATTGGGCTCCCTGCTCAGGGGGAATCTGCTTCTTCCTCTCTTTCTCCCTCTGTCCCTTACCCCTCCACACACACTCATGCCCTCTCCTCTCTCTCTCTCTCTCAAATAAATAAAAATCTTAAAAAATAAATAAAATCCTAAAAAAAAGAAATCCAAGTATTAGGGGCCATCATGTCCATTCGTCACCTCCTTAGTTGCCCATCAAATTCCAGTCCAAGTAGCAGTGGGGACGAATTACCAAAAAGCTATTTGATAGCATACCTGTGAAATAAAATTTGGCCTGGGTCTTGTTCCTCAAGTAGAAATATTTGCTCTGCCCTTGATTAATGACTGATAATTTTTAATTCTAGGAAAGTTCTGGGAGTAAATGTATCAACTGCTACTTGTTTCGAGCCAGATTTGTAGAATAATAGGGTTTCAAAAAGTAACTTAGCAACCCTAAAAATTAACCCGAGTACCTGGGCGTGCTGAGAACTGGCATATTTGTTGGTACTTGACATATCCCGTCCAATTCAATCCCAATAAAACTCTTCAAAGTATGTCTTATTAGTCCCATTTTGCAATTGAAGAAACTAAGCTTCAAAGAAGTTTTAACTTAATTGCTCAAGGTCACACAGCGAACAGGTAGTTGTTAAGCCTGGTTTCAAGTCCAAGTCTGTAGGACTTTAAAAGTCACGTTCTCTCTGCTGTATTCCCAATAATACTGATTTTACTAAAATATCATAAAGGAAAAAATGTTAAATCTCATTAGTTTTGATAACTTTACACTGCTGTGTTTTACTCCCCCCCCCCCCCATCTTTTTGCTCTGACCCTCTTGGCTTAGTGCCCAGGGGCTGGGAGCACTGCAATGGGGAGGCTTTGAGGTAATTAATTGTCACTGGGCTTTAGGTCTGCCAGTTAAGCTTAACGCTTTTCCCAATTGCCAAGGGGTAAATACCAACCAAATTCAGCAAAGTCCCAGGGCTGTTGGGACTTCGGGTCCACTGGGAGACCCCAGACCAGCCCTGGCCATCTGCTAGTCCCTTGAAAACCAGATGCCTGTTCCCCAACTACATGGTCAGAGTCAGAAAGTCCACAGAGTAAGAAGACAAACATGGTGGCAGTTTATGCCCTGAAATTACTGATTACTGGTTACTGATTACTGGTTACTGATTACTGGTTACTGATGGAGACAGAAGTATTTTTGTCCCACCAAATTGTTACCCAGTGTGACACTGCAGGGTTGTGGGCTTTGGGACAAGGAGTTTGTGTGAGTGTGTTGGTGTGTTCAGGGGTCTGTATTAGGTATGCATGTATGTATGCTGGTGTGTGCACATGTGTGTGCACGCATGTGTACCGAGGGGTGTGTGTGGAGGGGGGGCACAGACGTACAGTCTCTTTCATTCCCTGGATCACCTCCATTGATCCTCTCGGGGTGGGAGAACCTAGAATATGAGCTCATAGAACCAAGAAACCCAAGGTTTGCTTGTTTTTCAGCTTTTGTTAAGTTTGAGAGTCTGTTTCCTCTATTTTGAAAGACCCCTGAAGTCCCTCTCAGAAACTTTATGACATATTAGGTTTTGATAACAAGATTTTTACCTGGAGTTCAAAGCCTGCCATGAGTTGACCAATGATGGTTTTTTCTAGAGCATTAATAAGAACACCCGGCTTCAGATAATCCCAATAAAACCCTTTTACTCCTAAGATAATGACATAAGAGGTCGCACCTGGAGGAAATCTCTGTGCCTTCCCTAGGAGGATAAAAGACAGAGAGAGGATTGACAATAATTAGGCGAAAACATTTGACTGTGTGTGGTACACTTCGTGATGCCTCTGTCTCTGTCATGTCGGGGACACCATTCCCAACGCACCCGGAGTGTCAGCTCTCACTTTAAGCATGAATTTTAACCTTCATTTATCCATTTCTTCTAGTCACCTGTCCGAAGGACTCCAGTCACATTTTAAAGCCATCCTTATTCAGAGTATTTTTTTCCCCCAGAAGTGGTGACTAGTGCTGTACTATTTCTGGAAATAGTGCAGCAGTTCTGATGTTGTGGCCTTCTAATAGCTGTTTAAAAAATCTATTGTTAATTCAGAAGTCACTGAAACCTAGGAAGATTCCATTTTGGCAGAATGGCTACAACCAAAGAGTAATTCAGCTACTCAGCTAATTATCATCTTATCTACTCCGGACCTTTCTGCATTGTCCAACTTGTAAACCTACAAGGTTTTGTTTGTTGTTTTGTCTTTTATCAAACTCTCTCAGTAGCCATATTATTTCCATTAGTGAAATGGCAAAACTCGTCTCTGAAGGGCCCAGTAGAAACAAACCATTGGTTTAAGCTACCGTCCCAGGACAAAAGCCAAGTTAAGGAAGATCTTAGAATCTTTCAGTCTGTCTTTTCTCTGCGTAAGCAAACATCTACTCATAGATTCGAGAACAAATCTGTAACACACCAACAACAGAACGGAGTGTTCTCTGTTAGGATTGTTATGTTCCTAACGTGTGGGAGCGCCACAAAATACCATTCCCCTGTTAGAGCGTGAGTGGATTAGACTCAGAATGTTGCAAAGTGAAGAATTGTCTTGCCATGTATTGTGTACGGTGGCTTAGAGGGGAGGAAGTGCCCCAGTGGGATACGCGATGTCAGTTCAGGAACCATCTGTGGAAATTCTGCAACAGGAGAGATACCAGAAGGAACAGAACAAGCTGAAAGAAGCGTGGGAAAAGGCCCAGAAGGAGGTGGAAGAGGAGGAACGCAGATACTATGAGGAGGTAGGAAATTCCCAAGAAGGAATTTGACTTGTGGTTTTGATTCCTTATAGTTTATTGGTGCGTTTGTTGTTGTTGTTGTTGTTGTTGTGTCTGTGGTATATGTATGTACGTGGTTGTGCCTCATTCTCCTCACACCAGAGCCCTGTCAACTTCTTCAGAGAGCCGTAGGCTCTGAAAGACCAGAATTCCCTCAAATTTAATTTGTGGTAAGGGCGTGTTGAGTTATGGTCAAGGGAGACAATAGAATTTTATCTGTTTTCTAGTCAGAGAGTCAGATTCTTGGTTTACCTTAAAGAGATGACACGAAAGTGTCTATGGGTATGTTTGAGGAAAGCATGTTTGGTAGTAGTGAATTAATTTTGTGAGGACAATTTTGATGTGGAGGCCAAGTGAATCCTTACCAACTACATTCACTATATTGTACTAAAGAGATTTGGAGGGAGGAGAATTTGGTTTTGTTTGACTCATTTTTTTTTTAGATGAACAAACCAGACCACATTAGAGAATTAGAGAATTGGAAGGGAAATACATTTAATGCGTATTAGCTAAAATTTGTTTATGATTAATTTTGTTGTGAATTTATCTTCAGTAATTGTTGTGCCTAATCTGATCCCTAAAAGCATTTCTAATTAGGCTTCTTGAATCAGACTAATTTGCAAAGACTTTGTTTTTCCAAATTAAATGCTAATTTCTAAATCATTGCCCATAGAAAGTGCATTCTGATTTACATGCTTTTAGAAAATAAGACCCCCTTTTTTTAATGCCCTTCTTGTTTGCGCATAATCCAATTTTTTTCTTTAAGCTCCTTAATGAATTTTTCTCTTGACAAATGTGATTTTATTTTCTCTTTTCCCCTTTCATTAATTACTGTCCTTCCCTTTAGGAGCGCAAAATAATTGAAGACACCGTGGTTCCATTTACTCTTTCTTCAAGTTCTGCAGACCAGCTATCTACATCCTCCTCTGTGACCGAAGGCAGTGGGAAAATGGTGAGACCGCAGATTAAAAGCAATTTGTGAAACAAATAAACCTAAAAAGTATAAAACAACAAGCTCAAGTTTTCCACCAGTTTAAATCCAGGACTGACCCTTGCCCTAGAGTCGCATCAGCTGCTGTGTGGCCATTGTACCCCATAGTGCTGTCACTGCCATGGTCAGACCCCAGAGTCATTTCCTGGGGAGCAGTGAAATCATTACTGGGGCCAGATCTGCTCCCATGGGCTGGCAACCATAGTGTCCCTGCACTGGCTGGGGAGGTCCTGATTAGTGGAGCATTTGCTGGAATGTGCCTCTGACGGCTCATCGTTCACTCGTTCAACACACATGTATTCCTCTCCGCCACGCCATGCGTCCCTTTGCCCTGGATGGTAGCCAGCAATGCACTTCCCACCAGCCTCCGTGGAAATTGCTTCTAACCCACTCTTAAAATTCCCCATGAAATTTATTTGTGTCCTCAAGGGCTGGAGAGAGCAGAGAAAGGGTAGTCTACCTCCATATCCCCCAAATAAGGTTGGGGAGCTATTGAACAAAAGTCATACCAAGACTTGGAATAGTCTGGAATCCACGCCTCTCTGCCTACTTGTGATCTCTGCCTGTCAAATAAATAAATAAAATCTTTGAAAAAAAAAAACAACAAAACTGATGGGCGCGCAAGAGCCATTTCTCCTAACTGAACAGTCCTAGGACTTTGTTTTACTTTGCAAGGTGGGCTTTCTGAGCAATTCTTTTTCATGATAACTTTTAAGAGAGATTCAGATTATACATTGGTTTCAAATCGTTGGAAAGCAGTTACTATTCAGTTAATTTGGACCATTGTTACTATTCAGTTAATTTGGACAATTATTCTTTACACTGTAGGCAATGTGATTGGAAAAATGTTTCAAATACACCATGGCCAGAGATGAGTGTTGTCCAGTGTGTTTAAAAATACTCAGGGGGGTGGGGGCGCCTGGGTGGGTTAAAGCCTCTGCCTTCGGCTTGGGTCATTATCTCAGGGTCCTGGGATCGAGCCCCGCGTCGCGCTCTCTGCTCCATGGAGAGCCTGCTTCCTCCTCTCTCTCTGCCTGCCTCTCTGCCTACTTGTGATCTCTGTCTGTCAAATAAATAAATAAAATCTTTAAAAAAAAATACTCAGGGGGCTCCTGGGTGGCTCAGTGGGTTAAACCCCTCTGCCTTTGGCTAGGGTCATGATCTCAGGGTCCTGGGATTGAGCCTGCTTCCCCCTCTCTCTCTGCCTGCCTCTCTGCCTACTTACGATCTCTCTCTCTTTCAAATAAAGAAATAAAATATTTTTTAAAAATTAATTAATTAATTAAAACTAGAAAAATAAAAATGATACTCAGGGGCGCTTGGGTGGCTCATTTCATTTAAGTCTCCGACTCTTGCATTTGGCTCAGGTCATCATCTTGTGGGTCATGGGATCGAGCCCTGAGTTGGGCTCTGTGCTCAGCGGGGAGTCTGCTTGAGATTCTCTCTCTCCCTCTCCCCTACCCCCCATGTGCATTCTTTCTCTCTCTCAGTAATAAATAATATTCAATATTATCCTTATTTTCTCAATTAGAATAAGGTGGACTTGGAAAACGGTCGAGAAGAAGAACAAGAGACAAGACAGAGGAAGCCACTCCAGGGAGACAACAGTGATTTATTGCATAAGCCTCGGGAAGATCGGCCACCAGAGGAAGTGGGCAGGTATGAACTGTATCAGCCTATCCTTCTACATGAGCAAAGCCAGACTGCCTGTTCGCTCCCCAGAAAGGGTACCCATTTCTTTTTTTTTTTTTTAAGATTTTATTTATTTGTCAGAGAGAGTGAGCACAGGCAGACAGAGTGGCAGGCAGAGGCAGAGGGAGAAGCAGGCTCCCTGCTGAGCAAGGAGCCCAATGTGGGACTCGATCCCAGGACACTGGGATCATGACCTGAGCCGAAGGCAGCCGCTTAACCAACTGAGCCACCCAGGCATCCCAAGGGTACCCATTTCTAATGCAAATCATATTCAACTTTGAAATTATCATCCCACTAATACATTACGTATTGCTTAAACACATCCTAATATCTCCAAAGTCAGTCTTTATGCTATTGAATATAAATCGCCTTCTTTTTAAACAGGTGAAATCTTTTTTAAGTGAGGGGAGGTAGTATCAATCATCAGAGGAGCACGTCGTCACTTCAAAGCCCCAGATATAACCGTCATTCACGCGAAATGGTTGATGCGTCTGGAGGGATAGAGGTTGGAATGAGGTCCTGGGGTCCTACCCACTGTGGGTTGACCGTGGACCTGGACTTTACTCTCAGTATCCTCTGAACTGTGAGAAACCACATTTACTCTGTGTGACAGTATAAAGGATAACTAATTTGTCATCCTATAAATGATTACCAATGATTGGTTGTGGATAATCATCCCACCCCATGGGTTCCAGTATGTTCCATGGGAGATCCAAACCGCGTACCCAGAAACCCCTAGATCATTCAGAGCTAGCTCAAACTGGAGCAGAATCTGGTTGTAGCTACGGGGCATAGTGGGTTTATTGATGCCACCCTGGGCCTAACCAAAAGGGACCCCCGGAATCCCGGAAATTGGCAGTACGCTGCCACCAGCAAGTTCTTTATGAGACAGATGTTTGTTTCTGGGGCCCTGAGAGATTGGCAAGTGTGTGAGCATGTGCACACATACACATACACGAGTGTGCGGAGATACACGTGTATACACACACACTGCACCTTCAGAGAGCCCCAAAGACGTGAAAGGCTAGAGTCATTTTCCAAAGACTGTCCAATTTGAAAGTTTGGCTGCGAGCAGAGCCCCTCTGGTAGGATCTGCTCTGAGAATCCTCCCGTGTCCATCAGCCAGAAGACTGGGTGGATTGTGGCCATGGGGTCTTCGGGCCCATGCCCGGAGTCTGCAGAGCCTTTGGGATATAGCCCATCTGTTTCCAGGTAACACTATTTAAAGGAACTTTTCAGTTTCATGAAACAAAAGCCACTGGTCAGGAATATTTGAATGATGCTACTAAGCATTATATGTGAATTTTTGCTGCTTCTCCAGAGAGTCCCTGTTATCTCCAGAAACTCTGAACATTTTTAAACCTCCTCCGTCTCCTTCCCTTGCACACAGATGCCACTGCAAGGCCAGTGAATTCTCGTGGGCTGCCTAAACCTGTGGGGCCCAAGTATTTTCTACCATAAGTCCTCTCCTGTGAAAATCTGGGAGATTCTAGTTGGCTCTGGTATCCCTTGAAATGATCAGAAATGAAGACCTTTATGGACAAGGAGATGGGGAAGATTTCAGAAATAATGGTTTCTCAAGCTCAGTACATTGATGGATAATGAAAATGTGTAGGATTCTCCAGTACTTTAAATCTGGTTTAAAATGAAAAGAATAAACATTTCATTAGTCCCGTTTCTCTCTTCATTTTATAACTGGGTATTTCCATGCCCTAAGGGATAGGATAAGTTTAGTTCAGTTGCTTTCATCTCTGTTCTGAAATATACATTTGTTTATCTCAACAGCCTAACTCAAGGGGCCTTGGCTCATTCTAAGAATCCTGTATCGAAAGGAGGCCATCAGGACCAACAGTTGGATACACAAACTGGGGCCCTACACTGTGGGATGAACTCACAGCTAGCTCAGGGTAAGAATGGGTGTTGAAACCCAATAATGAAATTATTAGAAGACCCCACACACACGTGGTTCAGACAGGTATGAACTCTACCGGCTGCTGGCCTCTCTTGTAGCTTACGCTAAACAGCACAGTGAAAAGACTCCCACCACTGTGGGTCCACAGTGGACATGAACTCATGGTGAGATCCCAGCGGGCATTAGTGCTTTCAAGAAAGAGGACATACAGAGCACTAGGGGGATGTTACTGAACACTAAGTTTATGTTCTTTATTCTTTCCTTGGCCTCAGATCCATCCCAGAGTCAGCAGATATCAAACCCATCGATGCACATTCTAGAAGATGTGAAGCCAAAAACCCTCCCTTTGGATAAAAGCGTTAACCATCAGATCGAATCTCCGGGTGAAAGACGGAAGTGAGTAGCCAAATAAGATGCATGTGGAATTCCTTTGCTTTTTAAAATTTATTGACTAAGAATGGGAAACAAGTGTGAGATGGCAAGATGTCAGCAGTCTTTTTGTGCTTCTTGTCCACTGACTCTGAGTGATCAGAAAATAAGTATTTATGGATGTCTGAGACAGTCTTCCTGGAAAGTAAATATGGACTCTGATTTTTATCAGTTTGTAATTGATAATGTCTTTAGCCTACAAATATAAACATTTGGGAAGAATTTGCAGGCCTGTTGCATAAGTGATTTATTTAAGTGAGTTTTAAATTGTCTCAGAACCTGTTGACAAATGTTCTTTCAAGGAAAAAAAGTTTTTTTCTCTCATTTACATGCCCTCCCATGAAGTAACTACCCCAGGTTATATTCTTATTTTTTAAAAACCATATTATTTTACAATAAGAATAGTTCCTATCATTTTTTAATCCTTTCAATATATAATAGGCACTGTGTTGAAGGGTTTACATATCTCGTCCCTTTTTATATACGTTAATTCACTGAACTCTTCCAGTAACTTTACTGGGTTTTGTTTCCATTTTAGAGATGAGGACATTGAGGCTCAGGGAAATTAAATAACTTATCCAAAGTACTTGACTGGTTAAGTGGTGGAAGAAGTCAAAATGAACCCATATTTCCTAGATAAAATCATATTTGGACAAGAGGTTCCTTGTGACCAGTTTTTAAAATATATAACATTCATGATGCATTAACCAATCATTCTACCTAGAGCCAGATGACCTAGATTTAAACTTTGATTCTTCCACTTGCCGGCATAGGACTTTGAGCAAGTCACTTAATCTTTCTCTGCCTCAGTTTCCTCATGTGTAAAATGGGAATAATATTAGTACCTACCCTAGTACATTTGCCAGGTTTTGTGCCTGGCAAATGATAGGTGCTATATATGTCAGTGGTGGTGCTGATAATGCCAAATGATGGTGGTGGTGTGGGTGGTGGTGGTGATGGTGGTGGTGGTGATGGTGGTGGTGGTGATGGTGGTGGTGGTG
>PISX010024696.1:0-27435 GCA_004024625.1 Mellivora capensis | reverse complement strand
TATATCTGTGATGTCCATCTGGTCCAGTGTGTCATTTAAGGCCTTTATTTCCTTGTTGATCTTTTGCTTGGATGATCTGTCCATTTCAGTAAGGGGCGTGTTAAAGTCTCCTACTATTATTGTATTGTTGTTGATGTGTTTCTTTGATTTTGTTATTAATTGGTTTATATAGTTGGCTGCTCCCACGTTAGGGGCATAGTTATTTAAAATTGTTAGATCTTCTTGTTGGACGGACCCTATGAGTATGATATAGCATTCTTCCTCATCTCTTATTATAGTCTTTGACTTAAAATCTAATTGATCTGATATAAGGATTGCCACCCCAGCTTTCTTCTGATGTCCATTAGCATGGTAAATTGTTTTTCACCCCTCACTTTAAATTTGGAGGTGTCTTCGGGTCGAAAATGAGTTTTTTGTAGGCAACATATTGATGGGTTTTGTTTTTTTATCCATTCTGATGCCCTGTGTCTTTTGATTGCAGCATTTAGCCCGTTAACATTCAGGGTAACTATTGAGAGACATGAATTTAGTGCCATTGTATTGCCTGTAACGTGACTGTTACTATATATTGTCTCTGTTCCTTTCTGATCTACTATTTTTAGGCTCTTTCTTTGCTTAGTGGACCCCTTTCAATATTTCCTGTAGAGCTGGTTTGGTGTTTGCAAATTCTTTCAGTTTTTGTTTGTCCTGGAAGCTTTTTATCTCTCCTTCTATTTTCAATGTTAGCCTAGCTGGATATAGTATTCTTGGCTGCATGTTTTTCTCGTTGCTCTAAATATATCATGCCAGTTCTTTCTGGCCTGCCAGGTCTCTGTGGATAAGTCTGCTGTCAATCTATTATTTTTACCATTGTATATTACAGACTTCTTGTCCTGGGTTGCTTTCAGGATTTTCTCTTTGTCGCTAAGACTTGTAAATTTTACTATTAGGTGACCAGGTGTGGACCTATTCTTGTTGATTCTGAGGGGGGTTCTCTGCACCTCCTGGATTTTGATGCTTGTTCCCTTTGCCATATTAGGGAAATTCTCTACAATAATTCTCTCCAATATACCTTCTGCTCCCCTCTCTCTTTCTTCTTCTTCTGGATTCCCAATTATTCTAATGTTGTTTCATCTTATGGTGTCACTTATCTCTCGAATTCTCCCCTCGTGGTCCAGTAGCTGTTTGTCCCTCTTTTGCTCAGCTTCTTTATTCTCTGTCATTTGGTCTTCTATATCACTAATTCTTTCTTCTGCCTCATTTATCCTAGCGTAAGAGCCTCCATTTTTGATTGCACCTCACTAATAGCTTTTTTTTATTTCTACTTTGTTAGATTTTAGTTCTTTTATTTCTCCAGAAAGGGCTTTTATATCTCCAGAGAGGGTTTCTCTAATATCTTCCATGCCTTTTTTGAGCCCGGCTAGAACCTTAAGAATTGTCATTCTGAACTCTAGATCTGACATATTCCCAATGTCTGTATTGATTAGGTCCCTAGCCTTTGGTACTGTCTCTTGTTCTTTTTTTGTGGGGAGTTTTTCCGCCTTGTCATTTTTTTCCAGATAAGAGTATATGAAGGAGTAAATAAATTACTAAAAGGGTGGCAAAGACCCTAGGAGAAAGCCATGAATTCCACGCTTTGCTTTCTTCTCCTCTGGAGTTCCGCTGCTCTCCTTGTTAAGTGAACTTGGTCTTGGCTGGATTTCTTTTGATCTTCTGGGGGAGGGGCCTGTTGTAGTGATTCTCAAGTGTCTTTGCCCGAGGCAGAGCTGCACCGCCCTTACCAGGGGCCGGGCTAAGTAATCCGCTCGGTTTCACTTTCCGGAGCTTTTGTTCCCTGAGCGCTTTCTGTAGAGTCCGGAGGACGGGAATGAAAATGGCGGCCGCCCAGTCTCCGGCCCGGAAGAGCTTAAATTTTGGGGCTCCACTCCTCAGAGAAAAGCCCCGGCTACTCCCATCTCCATCTCCCTTGCCTCTGGCCGCGCTCCGCGCTCACCCAGCCTGCGACCTGTTCAAGGTAACCCTGAGCTGAGAGCTCACTCCTCGCCTCTGTCTCTGTGGCCAGCTTCCCGCTCTGATACCTGCGAGCTCTGCAACACTCAGACACCCCCGGTCCTTCTGTGACCCTGCGGGACCTGGGGCCACGCTGACCCCGCGTGGGCTTCACCCCGGTTTAGCCTCTGGAGCGATGTCCCTCCGTGGAGCAGACTTTTAAAAGTCCCGATTTAGTGCTCCGTTGCTCTTTCGCTTGCCGGGAGCCGGCCCCTCCCCTGCGGTCTATCCTCCCATCGCTTTCAATTCACTTCTCCGCCCGTCCTACCTTCCAGAAAGTGGCCGATTTTCTGTTTCCAGAATTGCTGTTCTTCCTCTCTTTGATCTCCCATTGGATTTGTAAGTGTTCGCAATGGTTTGATAAGCTCTCTAGCTGATCTCCTGCTACCTGATGTTGTTTCAGCTGCTACTTCTCCGCCATCTTGACTCTCCCAATGCGAAATGCTCCTATTGAATATCCTTTATGTATGTTCCATTCTGAAGTTCTGATATAGAACTTCCCAATAGATTTTTAAAGTAGCTTTCTAATGTGTCTGAACTCCAGTATTAGCAGTTGAAAATGTATTTCAAAAATATTTTTTTAATATTTTTCAATATGGGGGAGATGGAGAGGAGAAGGGTGTTGAGGGAAATTGGAAGGGGAGGTGAACCATGAGAGACTATGGACTCTGAAAAACAACCTGAGGGGTTTTGAAGGGGCGGGGGGTGGGAGGTTAGGGGAGCCTGGTGGTAGGTTTTAGGGAGGGCACATATTGCATGGAGCACTGGGTGTGGTGCAAAGACAATGAATACTGTTACGCTGAAAAGAAATAAAAATAAATTTAAAAAATATTTTGTGAGAAAAATTCTTAATCTACTAAATGTTCAATCAGAAGTATGCTGACTAAAAGTATTACAGGATTTTCTTCATGCTTTAAAACTAATGCCTTATAAGTGAGAGGTATTAAAACTCAGATGTAATTTGTGTTTATTGAACAATACATAAGTTTACAAAAAGGAATTCCATTATTTTTAACCTTCCCTTTTTATGTTTATTGAAACAAAATAAGATGTTGCTGTAAACCGTTGTAACTAATATGCTATGATAATGTAGAAGTAGGCATAGAGGAGAACTAAAAATAGCAATGCACAGACAATAAAAGGAGGCTTCATTTGTTTTGTCAATTATTTAATAAGCGGTATAAAATTTAATTTTCACAAAAAAACATAAAGTCAAAAATTCATATTGCCATGCACAAAATTATTTCAGTTGAACTAGTGCGGATGTCTGAAAGTGACTTTGGAGTAAATGAAAGTCCTTTTTAATGTGTCTAGACAGAGAAAAGGAGCACTTAACTGCTGAAAGAATGTTGCAATAGAGACAGTGGTGGAATATGAGCTATAATCACTACTTACCACCATCATGCTGGTCTCCACTAACAGAGCCTTGCAGGTACAAACCACTTCTTCATATACCTCTGAATGATTTTTATGCTCAGTTTGGTTATTATAACTATATATTCATTCACACTATCTGTTGAATTAATGTGATAAAGTGCCAACCTAATACAGTGCATCCTTTTAATATAATTGAAAGTACTAACATTAAAAATTTATAACATATGCATGTTTCATTTTCTTAAATGTTTTTCAGAACTCATTAGGATACTTTAAAATCACTAATAATCCTTATTGTAATATGCCCTTAAGAAAATATTATATTTTAGCCCTAACTTCCTTCAGAAATAAAACTTCACTTTGAGGATGAAGCTGGAAGTTGGCAGATGTTAAAAAGTCTTTTCCTTGGAAAGCAAACAAAAAAGCACATTGAGGTATAAGAGATTACAATCCTGGGTTGTTGTTTTTTCTTTTGAGCACATTTATAACTTCTTTGAGCTTCATTTTCATCATCCATAGAATGAGCAAGTGGGATGGATGATCTCTAATGGCCATCCAAGAAATAAATTTGGTGAAGATTTCAGTCTTCTTACATATCTGTATAGTGTAATGCTTTTTTTTTCTAAATATTTTATTTATTTGACAGAGAGATCACAAGCAGGCAGAGAGGCAGGCAGAGAGAGAGGGGGAAGCAGGTTGCCTGCTGAGCAGAGAGCCTGATGTGGGACTTGATCCGAGGACTCTGGGATCATGACCTGAGCCAAAGGCAGAGGCTTTTTTTTTTTTTAACTTATTTATTTGACAGACAAACATCACTAGTAAGGAGAGAGGTAGGCAGAGAGAGAGGAAGGGAAGCAGGCTCCCTGCTGAGCAGAGAGCCCCCGTGTGGGGCTCGATCCCAGGACCCTGGGATCATGACCTGAGCCAAAGGCAGAGGCTTTAACCCACTGAGCCACCCAGGGGCCCCTGTAATGCTTTTTGTTTACTCCCACACTACAGGGGGAAAAAATCTTTCTGAATGGACATTAACCTAAAACTGTAGTCCTGCCTTTGTGTATCATCCCCATTATTCAAGCATTAAAAGTCATGTAAATGAAGATTGTAGAGACTCCTGTTTTGTTTTGTTTTTTTAAAGATTTTATTTATTTATTTGTCAGAGAGAGAGAATGAGCGAGCACAGGCAGACAGAGTGGCAGGCAGAGGCAGAGGGAGAAGCAGGCTCCCTGGCGAGCAAGGAGCCCGATAGGGGACGCGATCCCAGGACGCTGGGATCATGACCTGAGCCGAAGGCAGCCGCTTAACCAACTGAGCCACCCAGGCGTCCCGAGACTCCTGTTTTTTTAATATGAAAATAATGATTTGAGGTTTTTGTGGGTTTTGGGGGGGGGTGCTTCTAGGAGAAAACTACAATCAGCATCTGGTTGTAATACATTTAATTCTTATCTGATAATATTTTTATTACTTTTTAATGGAGGGGTTCTTGCTTTAAAATAATTTTTTAGGGGCGCCTGGGTGGCTCAGTGGGTTAAGCCGCTGCCTTCGGCTCAGGTCATGATCTCAGGGTCCTGGGATCGAGTCCCGCATCAGGCTCTCTGCTCAGCAGGGAGTCTGCTTCCCTCTCTCTCTCTCTGGCTGCCTCTTTGCCTACTTGTGATCTCTGTCTGTCAAATAAATAAATAAAATCTTTAAAATAATTTTTTAGTTTCTCTTGTTTCATTCTAGTGTTTATAAGCAATATAGAGAACTTTTTTTTTTATTGATTAGCAAGTGACAGATTTTCTTTGACCATGTAGGTGCTGCTGGAGAATAAAGAATATGTTTTAAAAGTAAAGGGAAGCATAGCATGTGATGCTTCTTCCATTCTATCCCGTCTCTGAGCCAGCCCTGTTCCTACAACAAGTGGATATATATAGGACTCCTGGAGGATGAGTTTTCAATTCTTCTCATTCCATGTTTCCCCGTGCGGCAGTGTTGACTAATTATGAGGAAGAGTATGGCCATATAGATATGTAAAATCTGATTTTTCAACCATACTGGCTGATGTCAGTGGGGAAGATCTGTGGATCCCAAAAGTCTCAAAAGCTTTTGCCTGAACTTACAAATGTAATGTGCAGAAAATAGACCTTCCCCTTTTTTGTTTCCTCTTTTACTCCTACCATAGATTGACTCATCTTCCTCTGCGATAGTGAAGGTTTAAATTCCACCATCAGACCCCCACCAACTACAAAATTCTGTCCACTTGAACATTAACATTCTCATATTGTTAGGATGTTATTTTCTGAACAGTAGGAGTAGCTTCTTAAGTTATCCTGACTCTTACCTGAATATTTCTTCTTTAGAGATAAAGCCCTAATGCTTATTGATTCTTCTCACAGCTATGCACAAAAAAAAAAATGTTTCTGTGATTGATCTTCCATAAAGAACCAGAGAATTATTTTCTTTTTATCTATTTGTTCATAACTTAGTATGAAACACTTTCACTTTTGTATCATTTTTTTTCTGAAATGTCTACTTATTAAATATTATTTGTTCTTGAACATACTAATATATTTTTGTCACTTTTCTACCCTGTAAATTGAGTTGCAAAAGTATAGTTTGAAGTGAATCATAAAGAATAAGTTTTGACTTGTTAAAACCACAGGTAGAATAACCCAAGTAGTGGAGGAAGCATGCTCAAAAGCAAAGAGGCTTGAGGAGGCTTCAAATAATTAGAAACTTGAAAGCATCATGCCAGATAAGCTCACCTTCCCCAAGTGGCTGTTATTATGTAATATATGATACAAAGTCAAAACATTAGCCAAATAATTATAATGGCATGCCCTTAAAAAGCATCTCATTTAATGAAGGACATGGAACTATGTGATATTCATTTTATAAGCATCAGTCCCAACTTGGACCAAATTCGTTCTTCTTGGCTAATATGGTAAAACCATGACCCCATCACTTCAATTCTGAAAAAAAATTCTCATCTTTATATTTATTAGTCTACAGGAGACTTACCCTCTTCAACAATAGAATCATACTGCCTCAGACACAGAAATATATACTCTCCTGCAAGCCACAAGATAATCAATAGAAAACTCCACTGAGTGTTTCACTGGCTTTTTGCCAGTCTCTTAGAGGAAAAAAAAATTGTTACTGATGTGCAGTATGATATCAGTTTCCTCTCTTAAGGAATATGAGAAGCTCTCCTCCAACCAACATTGACAAAAGACTCAGATTTCTCACAATCTAACTTTATAATATACTCTCTCCTGGGATATAAAGAGACTTTATCATACAAACATTTGAGAACAGGTAATTAATGGTAAATAAAAAATCAAAGTAGGAATATACTGAGTGCTGAAAGGAATAATGGAACTTAAAAAATGACAAAACAGAAGAATTTTTCATACAAAATAACTCCAATGTAGACATCTGGGTAATATAAGTTAGAAAATGTAAAGATTGAGCAGAAACCATATATGTTTCAGTTTGTTGCCAAGATACATACAAAAAGAGTAATTTATTGTTTTCCAAAAGTTCTGCAACAACACATACCAACAAATGAGGCAAATTAAGGAGGAATATTCTGTGAATTCTGACTGTTAGTCATTTGTCTTCTTTAGTCTGGGGAATGGGATGGACAGACACATGCTAGCAGTGAAAAAACCATCTTGTCACTTACCTACATGTCCCATTTTATTTAATTAAGCAAATACTAGATATGTTCCTTCTTTATCATTCAGTGGTCATTTGAGGAATCATGCTCATTTAGTTTGATTTGGGCCTGACATTTTCTACACTCTGAAATAAAATATAAGTTGTTATTAAAAATTATCTCCTACAAAGTACCTTATTTTGAAGATATAATGTACTGCATGGCCTTCTAGGTGTTTATATTGAAACAAAAGCAAGAGAAAGGAAAAAGAAGGGAAGAAAAGGAAGGGAGAAGGAAGGAGGGAAAGAAGGAAGGAAGGGAAGTAAGAAGGAAGAAAGGAAGGAAGGATGGTTCTTTGAGGTGTTTAGGAGGTAGGTTTCCCACATTTTCCATACAGCTAAAAACATTCATATAATTCATTATTTGCAACTTGATTTGTTTTATGACATACCACAGGATGTGACAATTTAGAAGTTAACAATACCAGAATTTTCAACCATATTTTCTGAGTCTCCATCCCAGAGTCTAAAATATTGGGTTGTAATGCTTATTTCAACAAAGATAAGACAAAAAAGTTCTATGAAGAAGTTGAAAGAACATTGGCAGCTAGCTTTTCTGATTGTTAGCAACAGCTTCATAGAACAGGATGTACATGTTTACTCTGGACCTTGGAAGGTAAATAGTTACAGTGAAGAGAGGGGTCATATTTTTTTATTCTCAACATTTTAACATCTGCCATAATGCAGCCACATGTTAGGTCTTAAAAATAATAATAAATTGCTCGCATTTACTTAGTACTTACTATGTACCAGGGAATTTTATAACTGTTTTACGTGGTTGATTCATTAATCCTATAAGATAAATATTATTATCCCTGATATACAGATGAATAATAGTATAGAGTAATAGAGGTTAAGTTGAGTAATAGAGGTTAAGTAATTTTGAAAAAGACACATAGCTAAGGATTTGTAGAGACAATCTACTCCAGTTTCTCATGTGTAACTATGGATTTAAGAGAAAAAATTAACAATGTGCAAAGTACCCTGCATCTGGAAGATGCGCTATTAACTATACTGGAAATTACAAAGAGTTAAAAGAAGGCCTCATGCAACTGAAAAAATACAGGAAGAATATGTGAATTACAAAGAAACTTGTTTTTATATAAGTATTGTATAAGTTACAGTAGTAATTTGTATGCTTTGGTGGATATGGGAATACCATAATATCTGTATACATACATGTAAAAATAAATGTTATTAATAGTCATAACATAAATTATGGGTGATAGAAATCTTTAGGTCTCTTACAAAGGAAGTATTTTTGAGGCGCTGTTAAATTACTTTTAATATGCAATAATATGAATAAGGGGTGTGTGTGTGTGTGTGTGTGTCTTATTACATTCTGCAAGAATATGAAAGGGAGAGAAAACAAACAGATGGTAATGAAAGTGAAAAAAAGAGCTAAGTTAATTTCTCTTGCTGTCTCTCTATGAGGGTTAATTGGACATTTCTTCCAAGGTAACAAGCTTAGAACTCAATTATGTCAGAGGCCATAGAACTAAGCTTGGCTTTGCAGCAGATACAATGGAATGTACAACTATATTTGAAATAATCTGAAGGCGAGGTTCAAATCATTTTTTCACTAATGTGTTCCTAAAACCTGACACAGTGCTTAGCACTCAAATAACACAAGAATTAATGCAATCAAGAACTAAAAGAAGTTTGAAATTCAGAAATATATTTTCAGCTGCTGTGCTCTAGAATAATTACATTGGAAAACAGGTGAATCTGTGTCATTCTCTAGTCAAAATAACTGAACAGAACAATCACAAGATTCAATTCTGTTGGTATAGTCATCTGCTTCTGAGCTTTTTTCTGACATAATATTATACAAAAGACACACACAGGTATAACATTTATATGTAATTAAATTATTCTAAAATGTGAATGCTTAAACATACATATAATTCTAGTAGAAACATTTTGTACAGAATAAAACATAATATAAATGAAGGGTAATTGTAATAAAACAATTCAGAGGGAATGGTGTGTAAATTAGCTTGCTTAAATTATTGTATGAATAACATATCAAAAATTAAAATTCAAAGAGGAAAGGAGAAGTAATCATTGATAGAGAAATATAAAAGGTAATAGGTTGATACTCAGTTTTTTCAATTTCTGATGTTTTCTTTATTCAGTGTGACTGTTTTCCATCTTTGTTTCCTTCATAGTCATTACATGTTTAAGAATAAAATATCTATTTTTGCTTCTTTCTCACCCCTAATAATTGGTGAAAATTTAAAAAAAAAAACTAATTCCCACAGTTGATAATCCTTACTGATTTCTTTTGCCCTTGCTTATGTCATGCTTCTTCCTGAGGCTGAATTGTGTAAAGAGGGATCAATTACAGAGAAAAGCTGGAATGACAGTTTTAATTCTTCTGTGGCTTGATTATATCTAACGTTTCTTAGTTAAGTCAGTGAGACGCTCCCTCCAGGCATGGATCATTGTATCATGAGCATCACTGGAAGAGAGATAAAGACAGGAGGGAGAGAGAGACAGAGGAGGAGAAATAATACTTGCACTTACTGTATAATTTGGTATTTCTACAAATGGTGGACACCTGATAGCTTTTAAATGGCTCACCCATATTTGTTTCTGCTTGACAGCATTGCTTAGAAAGAAAACATGTATGAAGAGATATTCATACATGTTTGTATGAATACATACATGTAAACAATGCTGAAATAATGCTCCCTTTTTGAGGGTACTAACTGAGAAATAAAGAAAAATTATGTGTATAATGATGCAACCAAATATATATATTAATATTCCAGAGGTTTTAAGAAATTTCTCTATATTCTAAAGTAAGAGATAAATAATAAACAATTTGGATCTTAGATTTTACTGTTGTTTCTATTATTCAAATAGTGTTTAATTTAGCTTTATTGAAATCTACATGTTTTAAGAATTATTAAAAACATTTTATACTGTGTCATATGAAGTCACTTAGAGTCATATAAAGTCATTTTCAGCACTAAACTATTTTATTATTGACATTTTCTAAAAGTAAAATAAGTGAAGCATAGGCAAAAACACAGAAATTATCATACATGGACATTAATATAAATGACTGAATCGATTATCAAGGGCAAAAATGAAAAAAAAAGAAAACTAATATCAGGAGAACCTGTTGGTTTCTATTTCTTTGCATTATAAGAAGTTTTAGCAAAGTACCTTTCTGAACCTGCCAAAAACCTTATTGAGAAAATGGGAAACTACAGTTAGCAGCTTATGTCAGTCAGAATAAAAATAAGAGAAAGAAAAATTCCAGCTGTCATGTATATTATATTTGTAATGAGATAATTTGTTATGGCTTATTCTTTACCACAGCAGTCATCTAATTCAGACAATGGCTAATGGATGTCAGAATTCTGGTAAGAGATTCAAAGACTCAAGTAACATGGAAATTGAATTCTGTTAGTTCATTAGACTCTGAAACAATAAAAAATATTTTAAAAGGCTTATGAATGATTGAGATTATCCAAACAGTGTCAGCCTATTAATGCTGCAAGTATTCTATAAAAAAAAAACAACTTTGGATCTATAATACTGTATTTGATGCCCCTGGGATCTAAAATTTGCATAAAGAATTACATCTAAAAATTCCAAATGCAATTGACTTTGGTGATTGAACCTAAAATGAACTTGAAATCTTAGGTAACTGAATAATTTGTTCCACTTCCTCTGATGCTCTAAAAAAATGCAGTATTTTAAAATATGTTAGAAAGTCTTTTAAGCTCAATTTAAAAACTGTTTTCCCACAACTAAGGTAACATTCTAGAGGATTCAATATGAAGTTGATCCATTTGAGTATAATGTAAGTCATTTTTTTATGTTCCTCTGTGTTGAAATAAAGTAAAAGTAATTGACTTGTGAAGCCCAATTCAATTCAGTAAGACAGAAATACCTATAAACTATAGCTTTGATATACAAAATTGATGGATGTTAATTATGAAAATAATGTTAATGTTAATAAAATAGTTTGGTTAATCTACCAACAAGAGCTTCCCTATGCTCTTAGGTTAATTTTGTTGGTTAATTTTGTTGGTTTAAAAACACCAAACATACAAAAAAATTTGTTGAAGGAAACTATAATATTAAAATACTTTTATTAGCAAAGCTTTATTCCTATTTGTATCTGATTAAACATAGCATATGAAGGATATATGAATATTCTCTTTCAGTCATGGAGCTCTTTCCAGAGACTTACAAAGTATTAACAAGTCTGATCTTTTGCAATATTTTTTGTTATGTTATGTTTTGTTTTGGTTAAGGATAATGGTTTTATTACCATTTGGATATATACCCTGAAGTGGAATTCCTAGATCATATAGTAGTTCTATCTTTAATTTTCTAGAGGAACCTCCATAATGTTTTTCATAGTGGCTGTAGCACTACAGTTCTCACCAATAGTACACAAACTTTCTTTTCTTCACATCCTTGCCAGCATTTGTTATCGCCTTTTTTTTTAAAGATTTTATTTATTTATTTTAGAGAGGGAGAAAGAGAGATTGAGTGGACAAGCAGGGTAGAGGGAGGCCGGAGGGAGAGGGAGAAGCAGACTCCACACTGAGTGTGGAGCCCAATATGGGGCTCAAACCCAGGACCCTGGGATCATGACCTGAGCTGACGTCAGACAGTTAACCAACTGAGCAACCCAGGGGCCCCATCTTTTGTCTTTTTGATGATAGTCATGTTAACAGATGTGAGATATCTCACTGTGGTTTTGATTTGTAATTTTCTGATTATATAGGTCATTTTCAGAGGAATTGTTGATAGATATGAATGTAATGTCATTGTAGTACCTGTAAAGTCACTGCTCCTATAAATTTTCTCTGTTCTTTTCTGGTCTTTATTGCTATTGGACTCTCTTTCCTGCTCAGAGGATCCCCTTTAATATTTCCTGCAGAACTGGATTAGTGGTCACAAATTCCTTTAGTTTTTGCTTGTCCTGAAAACTCTTCATCTCTCCTTCTATTCTGAATGAAAATCTTATCAGATAAAGTATTCTTGGCTGCATATTTTTCCCATTTAGCACAGTCAGTATTTCCTGTCACTCTCTTCTGGGCTGCCAAGTTTCAGTGGATAGATCTGCTGCTCCCTTAACTGTCTACCCTTGTAGGTTAAGGACCTTTTGTTCCTGGTTGCTTTCAGAATTCTCTTTATCTTTGTAATTTGCACGTTTCACTATGATAGATCACGGTGTTGACCTATTTTTGTTGGTTTTGAGGGGAGTTCTCTGTGCCTCTTGGAATTGAATGCCAGTTTGCTTCCCCAGATTAGGAAAGTTATCAGCTATAATTTGTTCAAATAAACCTCCTGCCGCTCTTCTTCTGGGACTCCTATGATATGGAAATTATTCCACCTTATGGAATCACTGAGTTCCCTAAGTCTACCTTTGTGAACTAATAGTACTTTTTTCCCTCTTCAGATTTGTTATTTTCCATAGTTTAATCTTCTATGTCAATCACTAATTCATTCCTTTCCCAACAAATATACAATCAAAAAACTATAAAATTGATTCCAAAGAAGAAGAAAGAAAAAAGAGGAAAGAAAAAGAAAAGAAAAAAGAAGCCTGAGCAAATAAATAAATAAATAAGAGAGAGAGAGAGAAAGGAAATGGGAAAAAAAACTGATTCAAAGAAAAACAAAGCATGGCCCTATTTTCATGGCCAACTGCAGGTGACACTTTTAAGCACTCCATGGTAAATAGACTTGGTGCATGCAGGTACTGCCCATGCTGTTTTTCTGGGGGAGAGTCCCACTGCTATGCTGAATCAGAGTCAGACCTGCCCTAGTAAATACACACTTTGCCAGGTACAGGGAGGCAGGATTTGGTCTAAGGGACTCCTGCCTCCACTGGGGACCTCTGTGTTGTGGGAGAAAATGGTGCCACCCCATTCTCATCCTTAGACAGGGGATCTCACACCCCTGCTGTGAGGGCCATCAGCATGCCCTGTGCCACACATCTCCAACATCTTATCTTGGGTGTGTGCTGGGATTAAAAACTCCAAATTTTAAAGGACCCTGCACTGTGAGGAAATGCTCCCTCCTCTGGAGTGGAGTTTCCCCACCAGCGGTGTTTGGTGTTCTTTGTCCCAGAAAAACAGCCCTACACCTGTACAGTGCCTGTAATCTATGGTATAGCTCAGCAAAAAGCAGCAATCAGATTATCCACCCTGTGCACATGCCTCTGTCCCCTGCCAAAGAAAGGATGTTTGCTATCATCTGCAGGATCTTTAGTCCTTGGAGAGGCAATATGCCACTTTCCAAATGTACTTCAGGAAGGGGAACATTCTCTCTCAGTGCTATCCAGGAGATCCCTACACCACTTTGTGTGCTCCTGTGTCAACACCCTCCTCCCCAGGAGCACTCACCACACCTCCTTTCTTTCAAAAGTTGTATACTTCCAGAACCTCAGAATTTGAGCTCTACATGATTTCTGCATCAAAAGTTTGTGACATTCAGTACCCCTTTTTTCTCAGTCTATGGTCCAGATTTTTCTTTCTTTCTTTCTTTCTTTCTTTCTTTTTTTTTTTTTTTTTGCGAGCCTGATAGTGTACTCTCTCAACCCCTAACTCTTTATCTTTCTCCTTTTTCTCTCCAAAAAGAGAGGGCTTCCTCCCCTCATGGTATCACAAATTTTTCTCTCCCCCAGTTCACTTCCATGCACCTCCCACCTTCCATGCTGTCTCCTTCCAATTATGGAGATCCTTCTCCCAATCTTCAGATCAATTTCCTGAATGTTCTAAGTGATCTGACCTCAGTACATCTGTGTTCAGGGACAAGGAAAGCCATGGGTCTCCCTTCTTCTCTGCCATCTTAACTCCTCCCCTAAGGTTTTTTTTAAAAAATAGCATATTCTTCTACATGCAGGAATATCCTGAAGATAAGACAAAATTAAAATTGTTCATACAAGTTCTGGCTTTGTCAGAATATTGTATAAGAGCTAATAACCAAACATTTGTTTGTCTTAAATATTACTAGAACTTGGATGTGAAGTATTATAATTGTCACTAGATACTAAGACTATATATTTATCTATAGAAGAGAGAGATCAGGTCTTCTGAAGGCCATAGCACAGGAAACAGACCCCAGAAACCACAAACACGAGCTGAGTATGCCCCCTTTGGAAAGCCAGTCATATGAAGTATATTGAAATGCAACTCAATGAATATTTGTTGGATGAATGAATAAAAAAAAAAAAACTATAATGTTGAAAGTGGAGTCACAATTACTCCTTCTCATATGTCCTCTAATGTTTGATACAGGCATTTCTGCTACAACTCAGTGTACAATAAAATTACTGGAAAATTTTGTGTTCTGCAAATTTATAGTCTAAAAACATCAGGGCTAATGCCTAAAATGGTTTTTGAATAGTTCACTCAAAAACTATGTGACTATATAACCATAACATTAAGAAAAACAATAATTATCCTAAAAGAAGTACTAGCATAGTTAAAACATATTAACTTTCTATTGGGTACAAAAATATTCAGTAAACATTAAATTTACATGTTTAAGAAGATAAGTGGGTATCATGAAGAATGTAGGCTGCTGAGTTGTGGAAACCAAGACAAAATATTCAAAAGAGGAGACAGATCTTCAGAATAAACATTCTGAAGTCCAAGGAGGCCAAACAGAGCTTCCAGGAAGAACATGGCATGAATGCCCTTTTTGTATGTAGTATGGTCTTCTTCATTTCTTCATTGCTACTTGATGGTGGAAAGTATTAATGAATGGGGACAAACAGTATGTGAACCAAAATGAAATTTGCATTACTTTAACTTTGTTCCTTATGAACCACTTATATACAAGCTAATCAGCATTGTGGAAATACTCATCATAGCAGTACATGATCTGCTTTGTCCTTAAAGTATATCAATGTGTATTTGCTGGTTTTCTCCCTGAAAGAGAGACTAGCACATTTTTAGACGTTAACTTTGTTTCACCAAAGAACAAAACATGAATTTTATTTTGTTGATACCAATTTCATTTATTAATTTACTTATTTATTCATTTACTTACTTGTTTGTTTATAAAGATATTATTTATTTATTTATTTATTTGAGAACGAGAGAGAGAGAACATGAGTGGGGAAAGGGACAGAGTGAGAGGGAGAAGCAGACTCTGGGCTGACAGTTGAGCCCAATATGGAGCTTAATCCCAGGACCCTGAGGTCATGGCCTGAACCAAAATCAGATGCTTAACTGACTGAGTGACCTAGGTTCCCCAGTACTATATATATATATATATATATATATATATATATATATATATATATATATATTTTTTTTTTTTTTTTTAAGATTTTATTTATTTGACAGAGAGAGAGATCACAAGTAGAGAGGCAAGCAGAGAGAGAGGGAAGCAGGCTCCCCGCTGAGCAGAGAGCCTGATGTGGGGCTCAATCCCAGGACCCTGGGATGATGACCTGAGCCGAAGGCAGAGGCTTAACCCACTGAGCCACCCAGGCACCCCCCCAATACTATATTAATTTCAATATTCAAATAAAACCAATTTTTATATGCCCAGCCTCAGAAAAGACTTCCAGAAACCTGAACTGAAAGGAATGAAAATTATAATTTTTAATGTATGCTTAGGCTACAATATGTTATTTTTCTATTAAAAAAATCACTGACAAATAAAATTGATATTTCTAGGATAATGATTTATTTTTTAAGGACATTTCATATTCATCTGACAAGACACTAGAATAAAGAATGATATAAGCAGAGGTTCCAATGACAGATACATGTCTAACTGTAAATAGAAAAGTTTCTTTAAAAAGTTGACTTTTTGGGGATTTTACCATATCAGTTTTTTTTAACTTCTTTATTGGTAGCATAGAAATACTTCTGATTTCCATTACATATTCATTTTTTTCTAGGTATTCTATTTTCTAATCCTCCCTTTATTTCATTTTCAGTTTATAAATTAATTGCTGTAACCACTGAATCTATATCTGATGAGTAGGTTTAGCAACATGTTTTCAGTTAAGGTTGAATGGTAGAAGAAAAACAAACAAAAAGGAAAAACTTTTCTCAGTTTTAAAATAATGAGCATAAATTCTTAATTGGCCAAAATTGTTAAAGCTCATTCTCATTTTAAACAAATTTTTGCCATATGCATTTTATATAAAATAATTTTCATTTACTATGGAAAATCTATTATGTAATATTTTATTTATTTATAATTATTAATAATTTTAGTACTGCTAACTAATATATGTTCCATACATAAATTCTTCACATGATTTAACAAATATATGGGTGGGAAAATTAGATTTACCAGGTAGCTCTACAGTAAGTTCTTTCATATACTTCATGCTACAACAGGGCTTTAGTGCTTTTCTTCCATTTTTTTGCCACCCCAACTTTACCAATGTTTTATTATAGTTGGTAAACATTTATAAATGTAGCATAGCTAAATCATTTTCCAAAGACATATGAGTATTTTCATATGCATCCTCTTTAATATATTCAGAATACTTTTTACATGTCTACTTACATATCAGTAAGTAGCACCAGTAACTGATTTTTTTTCTATAATGGGAATTTGTACTACAAGACTAACTATGTAAACAATAGTCATGGTACAATTTGTAATTCTCTTCATCAAGAACAAAATATGGATTAGGGTTGGATAAAGGTATTGAGAACAATTCAGTCTGTAAGATCAGAGAAGATATGGAAAACCAATTTTATACTTTCTCAAATTAAGTAAATCAATTTCAAGGAATTTTGGTACAGTGGCCTTAAGTTCAATTTCTTTGAAAAAGACAAGTTTTATTGATTAGGCATCATAGTCAGGGCCAAAGCCAAAAAAAGTGCCAATGGATTTTGTAAGAAATACTATGGAGAGTAAGTCACAGCTTCAGCTGAAGGTTAGTCAATACAGATGAGGCAAATGTTTGGAGGTACAAAGTTTCTTATATGAAGACAGTGGAGGAACTAAAACTTTAATTTGTGTTATGAAAGTCTCTCCGATTTTTTTATTCTGTTTCTTAAATATTTAAAGTACAAACAAATACATTAAATATATTTTTCTCAAATTTCTTCCTGTGAAATGTGTTAATTCCTATACCAAAAGGTAAAGTGACCAAATGTATAAATGAATTCCAATAGTGAATAGCAAGTGACAGGAATCATTTTGTAACTAAAATTCATTAACATGGACTTTAGATCCCAATATTCTGGTTTCAAACTTGGCCTTTACATTATATGACTGTTTAAATTTAGATCAGATACTTCATGTCCTTGGTACTCAGTTTTCTTATTGTAACCACAAGTAATAGCAATAACAGCAACAAAATGGTACTAAAAATAATTACCATGTATGTTTTGAGAATAAAATAACTTGGTAATAATATTAATACTTTCACAATGCTGAATATTTTCCAGAAACTGATTTGTGTGTATTGTGTGTTTATGCATGTGTGTGTCTGTTAAATTTCTATTATTTTCTCCAATGTGAAAATATTGTAATTAATAAGCAGAACTGTCCCAGCCTCAATCCATCAGTATTTAGAGAAGCTGGAAGTGGAATAGAAGGCTTGCTCCAGGGTCTGTCAAGTTTCCCACCAGAAAACTAATTTTTTTAAGGAATTTTCCTATGCCAGAAAAATTTTAAGTGCTTAGTAATTGTTTGTTCAAAAGATAAGGATAAGACAGAAGAATTCTGAGAACACAAGAACATGGTAATCTGACTGTGTTTTTCTCTCCCTCCACTTTTACCTTCAATCCGTTTTTCTTTCCTGATTCAGAGGACTCCAGGGGTCCTTAGGCAGACTCATGCATGGGGAAACTTGGGTTCTGAGTGATTTTATGCCAATGTCATGGTATACTCAGTGTGCTGATGCAAGAATTAAAAGATGGAAGGCAGCAGATCCTGGAAGCACTGACCATCAGAGATCTGTACCCTCCCATATGATATCATCGTTGCTATTGTTGTTGTTTCTATTACTTTATTTCAAGGTTTTATGTGTGTGTGTTAGTCCCAGTTTTATTTTACTGGGTTTGTATTTATTCTAATCATGAGAGGCCCAGCATTTGTAATTTTCCTTAGTTGACTCATTGGGGCTCACATAGGTCTGATGAATGGCATTGGCAAAACAGATGGTCAAAGGAAAAGCTTTCCTATATCTGTCTTACTTCCTACATGTATACACACACACACACACACACACACACACATGACTTGAAATAATAGAGTAACTGAATAAATGGAATATAAGTGCCAAATTAAATATCTTGACATGGAATGCAAATAGTATATGGTAAATTCTATACTGTAATTTTTTAAAATCAAAGCTAAGAAGTATTTAGTGTAAGACACATTATTATTTTATGTAATTAATCCTAAGAAAGAATAACTCTCTCCATTTAAACTGTGATATGTCATCAATTGTAAGATTCATTCCAATTTCAAAGAGGTTAAAATGCAAAACAATGTCTAAGAGCAAATAACATGTGGTAATGTGTTAGCATTATCTTTTATAATTGAATGTAGAATAATATAGGTATTTAGAGATAAGAATGAAGAAAGGAAGGCAATGTTTTTCAGAAGTTTCAGTTGAGAAGACAGATTTAAGGAGGAAAGTAATAGTATTTTAAAAGTTTCAATTTAAGGCAACTAGAATATCTTAATGGTGAAAACTGTTTTTGGATGGCGGGAAGAGTTGTAATCTTACTCTGAAGTAATAGTAGACCATTTGTGTAATTAATAGATATAGAAAAATAGAAATAACCTTTAATGGAGAAACTATAGTAAATCTATAAAATCATACATGGAAAAACTGAAAGTACAGCAATTTGTTCTAATTGGCATCTGTTTTTTTTAAAAGGGAGAATAATAATATAAAATGAGATTATATAAGCATAAATAAGTTTAATCACACATAAATATATGCTAAAAAGTATAATTTGAAATAAGTAAAGATAAACTAGATTTTATCACTTATAGACATAAATGAGTGATTACAGTAAAATAAGACTGAACAAATCCATACTATATTCCTTTTACAAAGAAAACATGTGAAAGACATAATCCAAAAATTTGATCTTACTATAGAAGAGTTAAGATGGCAGAGTAGTAGGAGGACCTTATACTTGCCTCATCCCTCCAGCACAGCTAGATAAATATTGAATCATTCTAAACATAGAGGAAATTGATCTGAGGACTGAGAGAACAAACAGCACAACTAGAGGGAGAAAAGATACCATATTCTGGAAGGTAGGAGATGGAAGAAGTGATTATAGGGAGAAAAAAGAACCACCTGTGCTGCACAGAGGAGGGAGCCCTGATCAGGAAGAGAGGAGAGACAGAGAATGAACAGAGTGCAGGGCAATGCATGATAAAAACACTTCCCCAAAATCATTGATAGGGAGAACGAGAGGGGCTGATTATTGCAAGTTTTTATAAGTAGCAGACTTCGAAGACTAAACATTTAGAAGTCCATGGCATCATGGGGAGGAGGCTACTGGGTGCAGATGTGCTCCTGTGGAGAAGTAGAGAAGAGGCCTGAGGCAGACAGTGTAGCCTGAGAATCACCTGGGTCACACTGGGAGAGACAATTCCCCTTATTGGAGTGTACCTGGGAGAGGTGGCACTGCCTTTATGGGGACAAGAGAGCCAAAGGGCACCATTGGGCTACCCAATTTATTAGCAGAAAAGCAGAGGCAGCAGCTGAGGGCAGCTAACTTGAACAAGAACTTTTTGCTGTGCTTTAACATGAACTCCAAGCCCCTGCACCATAGTGCAACTGCCCTTCTGAGACAAACCAGCACAGCCACAGTGTGGTGAGACCCTGCCCCAGAAGATCAGCATGATTCTGTGCCATTCCATGTCCCTAAAATTTGGAGTTTTGAAACTCAGCCAGTGCACCTGAGATAAAATACAGGAGCATTGTGCCACTAAATAGGCAGACAGATCTGACACAAATAGGGTGAAGGCAGAGATATAACAGAAACTTGGGACACAAGAGGGGAGATTACTTGCTCTTCTGTAAGAACATCCTAAGTATCAGTAATCATGACTCCCCTCTTTGGGAAGAGATATCCGGTTGATGTCATTTCCCCCTCCCTTCCATCAGCATGGGTGGACTTCAGTGAGCATCACAGCCCCCAATAGTGAAGGCATGAGCTGCTTACACCAACACCCTCCGCCTCCTGCACTCTGCAGGTGCTTCTGAGCTAGGACAAATATGCCTGAGAGTATGTACCTGAGAGCAATGATGGCCCTCTCCATCAGAAGACCTGCACAAACCACCAGCACATACCAGGTCTACTGACCATAGAGTGCTATAAAGCTTAAGCTGTAGTGGAAATAGGACCTACCTTCCCCCCACCTTAAGATTTTATTTATTTATTTATTTATTTATTTATTTGGGAAGGAAAGAGAAAGGGGAGGAGTGGAGGGAAAGGAACAAGCAGAATCTGTGCTCAGTGCAGAGCCCAACTTGGGGCTCAATACCACGATCCTGAGATCATGACCTAAACTGAAATCAGGAGGCAAATGCTTGACTGACTAAACCACCAGGTACCCCAGGACCTAGCCTCTTTTAGCAAACAGACCAAAATGCACCTAATAAAACTATGCCACAAACTGGATAAAGGTCCAAATTCCCCCTGCAGCCAAGGGCAAACTCTGCAGATAATTTACATGAGGGAAAGAGCAGCAAAAACACAGCAGCAGAGTGCACACAGCATATACCAGAAACACTTTCTGTAGCACCAGGACCTGAACAGTAGAGTACTGCTTCTTACTATAACCATTGTTCACAGGAGGAGAAAACATAACAGGCTTGCTGAACACAGAGAAGGATATAGACAAAATGCCAAGAAGGAGGAATTCATCCCAAAAGAGAGAACAAAAAGAGGTCAGAGTCAGGGGCCTAATCTAAACAGATATAAATAATAGGTCTGAACCAGAATTTAAAACAACAACCATGAGGATACTAGCTGGGCTTGAGAAAATTATGGAAGACATCAGGGATTCCCTTAAAACAGAGATAAAAGACCTAAAAACTAGTCAGGCTGAAATAAAAAATGGTATAACTGAGATGCAAAACTGACAGATGTAATGAACATAAGGATAGAAGAAGCAGAGGAATAAGTAAATAGTAAAGAAGCTAAAATTGTGAAAAATAATAAAACTGAAAAGAAGAGGGAAAGAAAAATATTGGATCACCAATATAGATTTAGGGAACTCAGCAACTCCAAAAAGTGTAATAACATTCATATCATAGAGTCCCAGAAGAAGAAAGGGAAAAAGGGGCAAAAGGTTTATATGAGCAAATTATAGCTGACAACTTCCCTAATCTAAAATTAGGGAAGTTCCCTAATCCAAAACTAAGAGGCACAGAGAACTCCCATCAAATCAATAAAAGCAGACCAACACCAAGACATACTGTAGTAAAGTTTGAAAAATACAGAGATAAGGAAAGAATCCTGAAAGCAGCAAAGGGGAAAAAAACCCCTAACCTACAAGGGAAAACATGTAAAGTTAGCAGTAGACCTCTCCACAGAAACTTGGCAAGCCAGATATTATTATCATAATAAAGGGGTATAGAAGACCTAACAATTGTAAATATTTATGCCCCAAACCTGGGAGCACCTGAATATATAAATCACTTAGTAACAAACTTAAAGAAACTCATTGGAAAATACACTAATAATAGGGGACTTTAATACCCCACTCACCAAAATCGACAGATCATCTAAGCAGAAGATCAACAAGAAAACAAGGGCTTTGACTGACACACTACACCAGATGGACTTAACAGATATATTCCGAATATTTCATCCTAAACCAGCAGAGTACACACTCTTTTCAAATACACATGGAACATGCTCCAGAATAGATCATATAGTGGGTCACAAATCAGGCCTCAACTTCTTACAAAAAGATTGAGATTATACCATGAATATTTTCCAACCACAAGGCTTTGAAACTTGAAGTCAGCCACAAGAAAAACTTTGGAAATACCACAAATACATGCAGGTTAAAAAACATCCTACTAAAGTATGAATAGGTTAACCAGGAAATTAAAGGAGAAATTTAAGAAAATACATGGAAACATATGAAAATGAAAACATGACAGTCCAAAACCTTTGGGATCCAGCAAAAGAGGCAATAGATATAGGAACACGGGCCTACCTCAAGAATCCAAAAAATTCTTAAATATGCAACCGAATCTTACACCTAAAGGAGCTAATAAAGGAACAGCAAATAAAGCCTAAATCCATCAGGAGAAGGGAAATAATAGAAATTAGAGCAGAAATAAATAATATAGAAACAAAATAACCCCAGCAGAGATCAGTGACACCAGGAGCTGGTTCTTTGAAAGAATTAATAAAATTGATAAATCCCTAGCCAGGCTTATCAAAAAGACAGGAGAAAGGACCCAAATAAATACATTCAGGAATGCAAGAGGAGAGATCACAACACTACAGAAATACAAGCAATTATAAGAGAATACTATGAAAAATTATATTCAAATGAATTAGGCAATCTGGAAGAAATGGATATATTCCCTGAAACATATGAACTACCAAAATTGAAACAGGAAGAAATAGAAAATTTGAACCAACCCATAGCCAGATATGAAATTGAATCAGTAAACAAAAATCTCCCAATAACCAAGTCCAGGGCCAGATGGCTTCCCAGGGGAATTCTACTAGATATTTAAAGAGGAGTTAGTACCTATTCTTCTCATACCATTCCAAAAAAAATAGAAATGATAGAAAAACTCCAAACTCTTTCTACAATTCCAGTATTAACTTGATTTGAAAACAAGACAAAGGCCCTACTGAAAAGGAGAATTACAGGCCCATATCCTAAATAAATATAGATGCAAAATTTCTCAACAAAATGTTAGCAAAGATCTAACAGTACATTAAAAGAATTGTTCACAACAGTCCAGTGCGATTTATTCCTGGGCTTCAATGATGGTTCAGTATTCCCAAAGCAATCAACATGATACACCACATTAATAAAGGATAAGAAACATATGATCTTCTCAATAGATGCAAAAAAAAACCAAAAACCCACATCCATTCTTGATAAAGTACAGGAACCATTCTTGATAAAACCCTCAGCAAAGTAGGGATAGAATGAACATACTTCAACATGATGAAGGCCATATATGAAAGACCCATAGCTAATATCATCCTCAATGGGGAAAAACTGAGAGCTTTTCTTCTACAGTCAGGAATAAGACAGGGACATACATTCTCACTGTTGTTATTTAATATAGTACTGGATGTCCTTGCCTCAGCAATCAGACAAAAAAAGAAATCAAAGGTATTCAAACTGTCAAAGAAGTCAAACTAGAATTGTCTGCAGATAACATGATACTTTATGTAGAAAACCCAATTTTTTGGTGGATTCTTTTGGGTTTTCTACATACAGTATCATGTCATCTACAAAAAGACATCCAAATTAGCAAAGTAGTTGTTGTTTCTTAATTCCTTTACCAACAGGTGCTTAGCTTCTCAATTCTCCTTTATTGAAAGGTCCATATTGGTTACTGTTTCCTGTTTGGACCTTATTCATTGTTACTATTATTGCTATTATGCTAGAATTAATAAATAATCAATGTACCACATGGTGGCTGTAGTTAATGATACCATATTTTATGTTTGAATGTTGCTAAGAGAATAGATCTTAAAAGTTCTCATCACACACACACACACACACACACACACACAATGTTGTAACAATATATATGGTGACTTAGTGTGGTGACCATTTTTCAATATATAAATATCAAATCATTATATTGTATACCTGAAACTAATATAATGTTATATGTCCATTATATCTCAATTTTAAGAATAAGTAAAATCATAAACATATAATAATGATTATCATAAGTAAACTAGGCAAATGGACATCCAGTAATTTTCCATTTCTGAATACCAGAATACATAAAAATAGCCAGAGGAAAGATTATAGCTCTAAGTTTTAGATGGTCAAGCAGTGTCTCTATGCAATGCAGTCACATTTGTCTCTTTTGTGTTCTCAAAGGCAATGTAGGAAATGATAGAACCACTGAAAGTGAATTTTCCAAAACCTAGTAAATTCAGGAATTCATCTGATCAGCTCACTGTATTCTATTTCTCTTTAAAATGAATTTGTAAATATATAATATATTATACTTTTTGAGTTTAAAAGTAAAGCATTAGAAGCATTAGTAAAGCATTAGAAGTCCTAAAATCTAAGAATTAAAAAACAATAATCTTGGTAAAACTGCATCCTTGTGTGTTGAACTTTCATAAAAAATTTTATTTCCTAAATGATAAAAATTGTTTTTAAAAGTGGTAGTAAAAAGTATATTTCCCAATTAATCTGGCAATAAAGCTTGCAGGTGTTAATTATTCCTTAAAATAATAGTCATCAAATTATTTATATTAAAAAAATCAGTAATCCATCAGGAGTCTTTATTTCATATGGATTTAGTGTTTTTGAAAAGACTATTCTTTCTAAAACTTTCTAATCAACAAGTCCATCAAAGCAATTATTTTTGTTTATAATTACTTTTGGTTAAACTGATAAGTCATGATTCATTTTTATTTTAATACAACTTTCCTATATTCCATGTAATATTTATTTATCATCCCATTACTGTCATCACTAAAAATAGCCTATTGCAATACTAGATTATTTCACCAAGTTCTATTTTTGTCGTATTTTCCCAGGCATTTCTTCACATGGAAATAAAGCAGATGGATATGATCATTATCATTCTTAAGAGGCAAATATTCCAAAACAAGCATGTTACCTAACCTTCAGAGAAGCTAAGATTAGCACCCACGTCTTTGAACTTTCTTTCTTTGTTTAGCCACCTTACAAGGTACTGTCAAGTTATACAGCAACATTTCAAGTTTTGTTATATATATAAATAGATTGCGAACATTTGAATTCAAGTTTATGTTTTCTACTTTTCTTTAGTTTTTCTTTTGACAGCTCATGTCATGAAATGGCAAAAGAACAGGCCAAGTAATATTGATATGTCTGTAGGTCACTATTCTATTTATGTCACAGATGTGTTTCCAACAGTGATTTGATTGGATCCCAGAACACTTTTTAAGAATATAAATAATACGATCACTGATACTTTGGTTTACTTAAGTCATTAAATATCTCAGAGATAGAATAGTGATAATATCATATTTATTTTTGGCCAATTAGGTTTCTTTTTTCAATGACTTCTGTATCTTTGTACTAATCCAACATAAAAGGCATTCTGCCCCCTATTTTTTCTTTGTTGACTCAAACTAAAATTCAAGATTAACTTGTAATCATCAGGTTTCTCTAACAGAGCCAAATACATTTGAGAACCAGGTCACTTCTTTTTTTTCTTTCTTTCTTTACTTCTTTTTTCTGGTCCACCATGGAAATTTGTAATTGAACAAATCTTACAAATGCCATTAATATTGAACATTTAAATGATCCAAGGTGAAATTATAGTCTATTCATTGATATTTAGAACACACTTTGGCCCTAATACACCTGTTGCTTGGAATGAGATGTATATTACATATAAACCTACTCTTGGACCATTTTCACTGTGAGCTCCGTTCCCTAATAAGCTACTAGAGAAGAGACTTGCTACATCTCCAAAAAACTTCCTGAATGGGGCGCCAGGGTGGCTCAGTGGGTTAGGGCCTCTGCTTTCGGCTCAGGTCATGATGCCAGGGTCCTGGGATTGAGCCCCGCTTCAGGCTCTCTGCTTGGCAGGGAGCCTGCTTCCCTTCCTCTCTCTCTGCCTGCCTCTCTGCCTCCTTGTGATCTCTGTCTGTCAGATAAATAAATAAAATCTTTTAAAAAAAAGTGTCCATCTCAATTTAAACAACAACAACAACAACAACAATAACAACAAACTTCCTGAATAAGACTTCGGGTGGTATTTGCAGTAGTAGCTGCTTTTATCAGGAAATCAGTGCCTTAAATTGAATCTGAATTTACTACTGAAGGGATATATGATTGCTCTTCCAGCATAGCAGTGTGATGGGAAGGGAAAGAGAAGACCTAAAAAACAAGTTGTTTTACCCGCACTCTGTCACAGTACTACACTGTGTGCTGCCTCAGGTTTTACTTCCCCAGGTTGTATGGGGATTTCAATAGGAGCACATTGTGCCCATTCCTAGTTAAGGTGAATACTCTCCACACCCATTATGTCTGGGCACACCGTTGGCTACCCTAGTGTGCAAGCTTGACAAAGAGGCAAACTGGCTTTTGATAACATAAGCAATATTACTCCAGTGTGAATTCTTCTTGGAGCTTTGTTGAACTCATATATGAACATAGGATTTTAATTTTGTCAGAAAATTCTGCCAGTCTGAATCTGAAACATTTGCTCCCTAAAAGTCTCAATTTAATAATATAATCATTATAATGCCAATTGCTAGCTTTGGGGATTTGTATATCTCAGGATAATTTCCTGACATCACATTAACAGAGTACCTTAGAGGAATTTTTAGCCAAAGCGTAGGAAAAAACTCTCTTCTTGGGGCACCTGGGTGGCTCAGTCAGTTAAGCGGCTGCCTTCGGCTCAGGTCATGATCCCAGAGTCCTGGGATCAAGTCCCAAATCGGGCTCCCTGCTCAGCGGGGAGTCTGCTTCTCCCTCTCCTTCTGCCTGCTGTTCTGCATACTTGTATGCTCTATCTCTCTGTCAAATAAATAAATAAAATCTAAAAAAAAAAAAAAAAAAGAGAGAGAGAGAGAAAAACTCTCTTCTTGCCTGACCCTAAATACATTCACTCATTATTGTATAATATAATGATGAGGAATTCTGTGTTCTAAGAGGTGACAGATTTTTTTTCTTTATTTCTTCTTTATTTTTATTTTATTTTATCTTCTTTATTTTTCTTTATTTTTTCTAAAATACCTTAATAATCTACTTAAAATAATAATAAGTAACCATTGCCATCTTCTTCTGAAAGTTCTTGTAAGGACCTATTTAGCCAGAGTGCTTCCATCAGTTAAATGATAAATTTATTGTCTAAAACTTAAACTGTACCTCAATATTATCAAAGCCATCTATGAAAAACCCATCGCAAATATCATTCTCAATGGAGAAAAATTGAAAGCTTTTCTGTTAAGGTCAGGAACACGGCAGGAATGTCCATTATCACCACTGCTATTCAACATAGTACTAGAAGTCCTAGCCTCAGCAATCAGACAACAAAAAGAAATTAAAGGCATCCAAATCGGCAAAGAAGAAGTCAAACTATCACTCTTTGCAGATGATATGATACTCTATGTGGAAAACCCAAAAGACTCCACGCCAAAGCTGCTAGAACTTGTACAGGAATTTAGT